>JAVIXY010000018.1:236773-297012 GCA_033030565.1 Fusarium nematophilum
TTTTTTTTTTTTTTTTTTTTTTTACTCCACTTCATTTTTTGTAGTTTGACCATGCTTTTTTCTCCTTTCACCTCGACTTTTCCAATAAATTGCCAATGACGCAACTCTGACATCTGCTTAGCAAGATTAATGCACCGGCCGTCAAGTAGGAGTGGGAACAAGAGAAATTCCTTATAGAAGACCCCATCAACATGTTGGAATCCCCAGAGCAAGCCCACAGAGGACCGTATCGGGGGCTGCGAGCTTACCTGGACAAAGGCCAATCAGCTTCATGGTCGGTTCCTCCACACTCAGGCAATCTCGATCCTCTGTTGATTGCTGGAGATTGAACATTACTGCCGTGCAAGCATGCCGTGATCCACCAGACTATATTCCAGGCACTGAGACATTGTTCCCGAGAGAGGCAACAATATCGGGAGAATCGTCCGAGAGTGCCTCTATTCCCTCACTTCATTCTGCAACCCCCGATTTCTCGCATCACCGCCGCATGCAGTGGGCTCACGGCCGCCGATCCGGGGTGCGCCGCCTCCGCGCTGGGATCCTGATAACACCCAACACCAAAAAAAGCCGCCGCTTCCAAGGCCCGCAGCCCGCAGCCCGCCAGCGACACTCTGCCTCTTCGAGTATGGCTCTGACCCAAGAGTCCTAGCCGGCTGGATGACAGTTGGGGCCGAGTGGATTTCCAGCTGGGTGGGCTTCCCAGGACAGAAACATCAACGCACACACCCTAGAGAAGACCCAGAAGTTTCGGCACCAAAGGAGGCCCAATGCCCCTTTGCAGTTGTCGGCGATGGCTATGGATCGGGCAGGCCTTGGAAGAAGAAAAGTGGATGAGGCGATGAGTCGGCGCAGGGTGAGTCAATCGTCATTCTGAGCGATTCACGGCCGGCCGACAACGGCTCAGGTGTCAATTCGGACCTTTGCCTTCTAGGTTGCGATTAAGCCGGGCCGTCCCCTCCCTCCTCCACGGGGCTCAACGGATTGCGGCGGTCAATAGCGAGAGACAGCGGACAGCTGGCCTTTTCGGCCTTCCGAACCCGTATCACTGGCATTTCCGGTATACCGTGCACACCACCACCGATAGAGACTCATGGCGGGTAGCAAAATGACACCCATAGCCTACCGATCCGCCAGCTGGGGCAAGACACCATTTGTGTCTTGTTTTCCGCAAAGGGCCCCCCGCTTTACGGAATCACCCCTCTACCTATATCAGGATGCTCACCCGCCTTATTACAGCGAGCAAGTCGATACGGTGGCACTGCAGGCGGGGCTCGCACATGCCGCAACAGGCACAGGCACAGGGGTGTGCTTCACCTTGAGCTAGGATCCCAGCGCTGCGAGATACCCATGCTGGTGTCTCTGTCGCGATTGACCATGGATGAGCGTCCGTGTCTCTCCAAAATGTTCTCGTTTCTTCTCAACAGCAGCATTTTGAAAGCTCCCGTCTCACCCCGGCTTATTGGAGAGAACGCACGTTAGCGAGAGATGTCTACATCCCTTCCCAAGGTAGACGGGATCACTTGCGGCCTCGACAATGCCTCAATCTTACCGGCGCGAGAGCTGTCTCCGTACCTGCATAAGAACACCAGCTTGTTCCGCCTTCCCACGTGGAGCCATCTCATTGTGTTTCTTGGGCCGCGGTCATCCATTTGCCCTCGCCTAATATGTAGACACAATCACGGTTGTCGTCTCAATAAGCTGTCGGAATGTGAGAGGATAAAGTTGAAGGATGTTCCCAGCGCCATGGTGTGGGCGGTCGGCTCCCGAGATCAGCAGCGCTTGTCACGGTCTCGTTGGCCCGGGCGATTTGGCCAGAGGAATGTGGGAGACCGTGCCCCAGCGACGAACCCTAGAATGTGCTGCGAGGAGTGGAATTTTGCACATCATTGCAACCATCTATCGCGGGCAGTGGCTTATCTTGGGTCACCGAACAAGCTGGTTGAGGGGTGTAGTCTGCCATGGACAACGTCTGGGTGGCTAACTTGTGAGTGCTCAAGTCGATTTTTTGAGGCCATGAGGGGCTTCCGTCCGCGTTTCTGGAGCCTGAGATGGGTGCTCATCCAGCAACTAACCTCACCAAGCTTTCTCCGTGGAGCGATCATCTTGGCTTGATATGAAGGTTTCTTATCGTGCTTGAAGCTCATCCACAAGTGCCACATGCCACCGGATTTCGTCGACGGCAAACTCTGGTGCTCTGGATGCCAAAGCCTCCATACCATGCCACCATGGACAATGAATGCCGATCACCTCCAGCGAGATCGCCCATTCTAGCCCCAAATTCCCTGATCCGACTCCAAAGAGGGCCCAGCTCAGCCCAGCTGGCCAAGCCTAAATACATAACCGTGGCCCTTGAATCACCAAACTTTTTGGCGCACAGAACTGTCAGAAGAAAGAAAGGACATGGAGTCCCAGCAAAGATCTACGGCCTAGTCATGTACCCCAGACTCGAGGGCGCGACCCAATCGGCGGGCCAACTGTCGAGTTGGCGCGGGCGCCAGGCCCTTTCCCATGCCCAAATCCGTTGACACACGGAAAATGGATTCGAGATAGCATCCGTCCGCCATAAACAAGGACCACCGCCTTGCGATAGAAAATCAGTGACTGCTTTTGCCCCTACACGGACACAAGGATCCCCCACGCTGGCTCTCTCAGTGGCGTCAGTAGTGACGACTATTTACAATGGGCTGTTTATAAGCCTTGTGTTTATCTACCTGCACTGTACGGACCTGTTTTTTTTTTAATCTCTCAGATTTGAGGTTTGAAAGTCAACCCTGATGATAACACTCGACTACGCCATTTTGACGCAAGATTACCTACGTTTCCTTATCTAGATATTGAACTCTATATCTTATCATTGAAGCCATAAACACCGAGAAAAATGGCTCCCGATCATGATGTCTACCGCAAGGTCGGCCGCGGAGGCGCAGGCAACTATTACGCTTCCAAGCCCGACGATGCCTCCAAAGTAAGCCTGCTCCCCAGTTGCTATTCTCATTCACGGAGGTTTTTTTGTTTTTCATGACCTCATCCCCCCAAGACTCACACATAAAAGGATCTCGAGGCCCAAGACCTGGCCACAACCCCAGCTCCGCCTCCGGACCGCTCATCCGCTCAGGTCCCCGCCCGCGCCGGTCGAGGCGGCGCCGGCAACTACGTCGACCCGGCGAACCTGCCGGACGCGCGCGAGCAGGAGGAGATGGCGGACAAGACGGCGGCGGCCATCAACGCCAGTCTGAAGAAAAACCACCACTCCCGGGGCGGGCTGGCGGGCCGCGGGGGAGCGGGGAACTGGCAGGCGGATGAGGGCGAGGAGGCTGCCAAGAGGGAGGAGGATGAGAAGACCAAGGGGGAGCATCTGGAGAAGAAGGTGAAGGAGGCGGTGGAGAAGGGGCTGAAGATGCCGGAGAAGGTTCACCATGGGCTCGAGAAGAAGCATGAAGATTGAGGGTTTAAATTAGGCGAGATTTTTTTGGTGTTTTATGATGGGTGTTGTTGTATCGCTCCTTTTAACGTCATGTAAATGATACCCGTCGAGGCTAGATTTCACAACTCGTTCTGACAAGTCTTTGGATAATTTGATAAATTGAAGAAATCGAGTCGTCATGACAGTCGTTTACATTCTTGCTCTACTCCCCGATAGCGCCGCCATCCAGTCAGTTCACCCAGTCAAGGCTCGATTCGTTTGCGCCTTTCCATCTCAGGCACGCCTTCCTATGCATCATAATTCCGGTTCGCTTATTCTAAAATAGTCCTTCACCAAAGGCTCTTGGGAATATCAACCTCCCTCATCAGCCTCAACATGGCGTCCGCGAGCTCATCCTGGCTCGTCACCCCCTCCCCCTTGGCCGGCAGCTCAAATAGGTCGTAGTCGGGATCGCACTCAGTCCCAGCGGGCGGGAGGGTCCCTTCTTGGAAATACGCGCGGATGTGACGAGCGGTGCAGGCCGACGGTGCGGCGAGGGAACAATGCTGGAGATGGATGATCAGCCAAAAGGGCAATTCTTGAAAGCTGTGGGAGGCTAGCTTACCCCGTACGAGTTCTGCGTGAGTACGACCGAGCTGGGGAACTTGGCCGAGTTGTTGAAAGCGCTCTGGAGCGGCGTCACGTTGTCGGCCATGTTGCCGATAAACAGGATTGGGTGCGCAGTGTCGCCCCTGAACTCCCCTGCTCGACCATCAGTATCACGACCATCTCGCCGAGGACTCCCATGAAAAGCAAGAGCGTATGCTCACCGTCTGAGAAGCGCCATTTTGGCCTCACGTTCTTGCCGACGCATGATAGTCGGAACATGATGTTGACAGCGCCCGCCCATCGACTTATCCCCTGGATCTTCTCCAGGTAGGCCGCAAAGTCCTCTGCCGTATCGGTAACGGCCAGCGCATCCGAGCACATGATGGCCGGGAACGCATCGTCCTCCATCCCCGTCTCCTGCGGCATTGTCGCTGGCGTATCCCCAAGCGAGCACAGCTTCCCAGACTCGGCATCCTCGCCATCCCTCTCACGCAGCATGTCGTAGTAGGGCGTCCCGTCGCCGCGCTCGAGGCCCGCGTATACTTCTGCCAGTCGGGGGAAGATCGCCAGGGGCTTGTAGATGGAGGCCTGAGTAAGACGCTGGATGTGGGAGTAGGTGATGAGCTCGGGGAGCTCGGGGCCTGACGGGTGAGACCACGCCGGGATGAGGACGGGGGATGCTCTAAGGTGGTCGAGGAGATCGCTGCGGCGTTGTTGAATGGCTTCAGGTGTGGAGGCGTAGAAAGCGCAGTTGCCGGGGCCGACTTTGTGACAGGCTTTATCAAAGGCGTCGAAGATGGCATCTGTGTCCAGGACAAAGTTGCCATGATCCAGTGTGAACCAGTCATGATAGTCGACATTTCCTACACCAGCGTGTCAGTTCCGTGAGGCAGATAGGCTCACTCCCCGGAACACTCACCATCGCTGACCAGCCTCTCTACGCGCTCGGGATACAGTCCAGCAAAGACGCCGCCCAGGATGGTCCCGTAGCTGAAGCCCCAATAACGGAGCTTCTGGTGGCCAGTCTTGTTGAGAATCTCGAGCATGTCTCTTGCATGAGACGCCGTTCCGAGGTGATGCATCATGCCTGTCTCCTCCATGGCCATCTCGCAGGCACCAGAGTAGGCCGAGGCACGAGCATAAGCATCGTAGATGAGGCCTGGGCGCTCGTCGACGACTGGGGTGTCCTGGAGGGACCACAGCTTGCGCTTTTGGGAGGAACCCCAGCATTCAACTCGTGGTGTCGAGACGCCAACTAAGAGCAGGAGCTATGTTAGACACGGCATCAAGCAGACAGTGGGGGGGAGACTACCTCCTCGAGGATCAAAGCTGATGATGTCCTGAATTCTCAGTCAGATACTGGCCTTGGGCTGGGTAGACTTGAGACTCACATGGTTGTCACCAACAATGGTCTGTAGCAGGTGGCCGGCACGATGGACGAAGTTGACTCCAGATCCACCAGGTCCCTGAGTCGGCATCAGCCTAAATCGTGCATGAAGCTACAACCAGAGATAAAAAGACATACGCCGGGGTTGACAAAGACTGGAGCAAAGTGCTTGTCCTCGGACTTGGCGGCCAGCTTGATAACCCCCAGCACGACACGCTCGTCTTTTGAAGGCTCAAGCCAGTCCATAGGCACCTGGATATCAGGGCTCATCAGCTATGAGTCTGGCAAGGATAATTTCACGATGGAGCTCACATCAAGCCTGGCGCACTCAAGCTCATCGTAGCACGGCTCCCATGTCAAGTCCCGGCTCGGCTGAATCTATACGTGACCGGACCAGTCAGCAGCAAATTCAACATTGGCGAGGAATGTTTAAAACCCACGTCATTCCAACTCCACGGCTTCGTCTCAGGGTCTTGGTCAGCCTCATCTGGCCTCGAGTGAGGACGTCGATGAAAGAAAGTGACAAGGGCAAGCGCCGCCAAGAGACCCAGCACCGTGACGAAGCTGGATCTGGTTCTCCGCTGGGGGCGTTCTCGCAACAGAGGAGTCGCCTCGGCTGCTGCTTTCTCCCTCATGATAAGAAGCTGCCCTTCCTTTTATCAACAAACTTGGTGGGAATCCGGGGTAATAAAAAGCGAACAGAGAGAAGAAAAAAAAAAAAGCAAAGCTGACCCAGCAAAAAACCGCGGCCCAGTCCGACTGTCAGTATGCTTATGCTCTACCTATACCTGGACCGTTGGCAGTAAGCAGCAGCCGACTTCAGACAGCAGCAAGAGAGGCTTGAAGGAAAGTGAAAGAAGGAGAAGAAAAGCAGAGGATCAACAGAGGAAACACCGACACAGCTGTCACGGAGATCCATCCCGCTAATTCTCCCTTCCCCCCCCGGGAGTGTGAGACATGCATGGGGGATCGGGCAACTGATAAGCCCATCCAGAGAATGTGATTGACAAGCCCGAAGATCCGAACCCCCCAGGCGGATGGAATTCTGCGGGTACTAATCTTTGTACGACAATGGCAGGATGCTGTGCCGCCTAAGATTGCCGGCTCTAGAAAGAAAAGGTGCGGCAACTTTGCCCTATCACAACACGGCAGATTCTAATTTGCCTGGTCGGGATGGCTAGAGAGGAGGGGATCATGAGTCGAAACATGGCAAGAGTCATGGGTCAAGGGTCATGGGATGCTTTTTTCTTCGAACGGGCTGTCACTTTGTTTCTCTCTATCCGCATTTCCCCGCAGTACCTATCCGGTCCTCTGCTAGGTAGGCCTAGGCCTGGGCGCTTTGTCTGGATAACCTCTCGCCCAATCATCGTGGACTGGTTTGTTGAAGCCCAGTTCCCATCCAACTCTACCACCGCTGCTGCTGAGGTAAAGGAGAGGAGGATTCTTCAAAGAGAACAACACATCAATTGCCGACAAATCACATCTCTGATGTCCAACTCTTGGTTGTTCGTGACGAAAAGAGCTCGTTCTCTCTATAGTATCCCAACGCCGTGGTATGCCTTCAGAATCAAAAACACCCATAACGCCCGCCTGGTGCCTGTACAACTGCTTTTAGTTCCCCGTCAAACCTTCGCCATCACTCGGCATCCATGTCCATATCGTCGGCGTCCATCTCGTCATCATCCTCCTCCTCCTCATCGTCAGAACCCAGCATGCCGCTCTCGTCCACATCCTCGTCATCCTCGTCGTCAACCTCGAGCGCGATCGCGACCCTCTTCTTCTCGCCGCCAAAGGCCTTGACCTTCTCGCGCTCGGGCTCCATCTCCTCAATCTCCTCCTCCGTCATGCCCAGGTCGCGCAGGCGCTTCTTCTCGCTACCGCGCATCCTTGGCAGCAGGTGCTCGTGCTCGGCCACCAGCTTGCGGGCCAGCGCCAGCTCGCGCTCGCGCTTGCCGGCCATGCGCTTCTTGTAGAAGACGCGCTCGCGGCGGGCCCGGATCTCGGACACGCGCTCCATGGCCTGGAGCGTCTTGCCCATGAGCTCTCGGTCGTAGCGGACGGGCACGTTGCGGCGCGCGGCGAACTGCAGCGTCGAGTCGACCGTCATCTCCTTGCCCGCGGCCTTGCGGAAGGCCTTGGTCCACTTGAGCTTGCGCGGGTTGCGCTTCATCTTGAACTGTAAGGGGGAAGGGAGGCTTATGTTAGCGGTGTGCGTCTTTCTCCATGTGCTTGCTCGACAGCTTCTCGTGACTCTCTGAGACGTACGTTCTTGTGGCATTTGCTGCGGCAGAATCGAAAGACTCGGGCATCGTTGCGAACAAAGGTGATGCCCTTGCTGGGGTATGCAGGGCGACTGCAGAAGTAACAGGTCTCGATTCTGAAGCAACTTCGTTAGCAGCCATGATCTGAGATCTCGAGGACAAGCTTGGAGCTCGTTCTTGTAGGGGCCTCGACCTGTAGAAAGAGAGAATTTTCTACATTTCAAGCCTCTTCAAGCCGAGAATCCAAGATTCAATTCCTTACGCTCTCACAAACTTACCTCATTTTGCCTCTGTGGGTGGTCTACAAGACCAAAACAGCTTCAATTCAACTTCCCACCCCGCTGGTGATGCCGTACTTTTCCCTGCCTCTCAAGAAATTTTTGTTCGGCCACCCACTCGTTGTGGGTCATCGCCTTATCGATAGGCGCCCGGAGAAACGTTCTGCCCGGCCACCCTCCGGTCTCCGCCGGTAGGTTCTGGAAAACTTCAGTTTGCCCCGATTTTGCCGTCCCAGGTTCGGCATCCATCTTCAAACCACTGCAAAAAAACCCTCCCCCGTTTACGTCCTTCCAATCATGGCTTCTGTAATGGCTTGGGGCGCCGGTGCTGCCGTCGCCGCCTTTCTTGTATGTTTTCCTTTTGCCATTGTCTGCATCTCAACCCTCCCCTCTAACCGGTTTCGCAGGGCCGAGCTGGCCTCGTCGCATGGCGACGCTCGCGCGGCGGCGTTGGAGCCATGGGCAAGGCCTTCTACAAGGGCGGCTTCGAGCCCAAGATGAACAAGAAGGAGGCTTCTCTCATCCTGTCTCTCAAGTAAGTCTCGGGCCAATGCCTCTTTCGAAGCAACTCAACGCGACTAACACCCCTCCCTGCAGCGAGCGCAGCATCACCAAGGACAAGGTCCGCAAGGCCCACCGAAACCTCATGCTTCTCAACCACCCCGATCGAGGCGGCAGCCCTTACCTTGCGACCAAGGTCAACGAAGCGAAGGAGTTCTTGGACAAAAACAGTTGATCTTGCGTCGCCTCGTCATGATCACGAACACACCCCTTGCTCAAGGCCCCGATAACCGGAATTGCGCCGTAATGGTCGCGAACGCATGGGGCCTACTGAAAACACCTAGAATAAAGGTTCCGACGTCGATGTATCACCGCCCGTGTATAATGTACACTACTTGTTTCCATAGCGATGGCGTTTGTTGGTTTATGAGGAAGCTCCTTGGGGCCTGGTGAATGGGATAAGGACGTCGCTGCGCTACCTATCTAGGCCGAAATGCTGTATGAATACATGCGGGGCACCAATAGCCCATTCTCTTCTCACTCCTCGAGGGTATCTCCTCAGTCTACTTCCGAAAGCATCTTGTTCTTCTTGTCTTCTTCCTCGCGGGTCGCCTCGACAGCGACGCCGAGCATAGCGCAGAGCGTAAAGTAGGCATCGTTCCCCGCATTGTGGAGGTTCTTGCTTGTGATCTTTAGCTCAGAAAGGACGCTTCCGAGGCCTCGTCCCTGGGTCGAGTTGCGCCATGCTTGGTGGATATCCTGCGTGTCGACGGGATCCATGAGGTCCGTGAGGACGACCAAGTCAACGCCGAGGGTTTTGAGGTACTTGATGTCCTGTTTGATGTCGTGGCCCACGATAACGATGTTCCGAGAATCCTTTAGGTATGGATCCAGGATTGCCATGGTTGCCTTTCCGGTTTCCGCTTTGCGTGGGAACGTGCTTTTCCTACAAGTTTGTGAGCAGCAGGCTCTTGCAGCAAAAGCCACAAGCAACTTACCCAAAGTTAAATGCATCAGGACATCCCTTGACGAATTGGCGGTTTCGCAAACCTGCATACTCCCAGACTCTCAGGTGGTGGCACTTGATCATCGGCCACCAGTCGCGTCCACCTGAGCCAGGGGCGACACCCTTAATGTCCCTTGTGTCAAGAATTGCGAAGCCGATTTCCGAGATGGGGTTTGGTGGCCGTTCAATCGCCTCGACATCAACACATACGAAGACGATATCATGGCCCTCCGAGTCTCCTTTGAGGCCGAGGTACCCCTGAGTGTTCTTGAGCATTTGATCCCTGTGCCGCATCTTCATTGCCGCCTTGTCAGGGTTCCCCTTGGGAACAAAGCCAGTTTTGGCCACTCGCAACTGGGCTCTCCACTTCATCTGCATGTCGGGGGTAGCTGCCTCAAAGTCTGAGATGTCATCTGGGTGGATGCTTGGCCATGGCCTGACGTCCAGCGAGGTTTCGTCTTGGGATCTTCGAAGGTATCGCGGCTGTGGTGTCGCTCCTTCGCCGAACTGCATGTAGAACTTGTCGGCGTTGACACCCACAGGGACTCTGAGAGATATGCCTAGTTCCAGGTTGATCTCCTCCAGGAAGACTTCGAACTGTGCGGACGGGATCAAGAGGTATGGATCTCTTGCCGGCTCCTTTGGGTCGTGGAGGTAGAAGCTGGACAGATCAATACTAGGCACAGCACTGGATGAAAGGCACTCACATATCCCAGACCCTGTCCAACAAGATGCGGTCAAAGTACGGCTTTGCCTGTATAGTGTTAGGTATCAGAAACGTAAGCAGCTCCGGTGGCACGTACACGAGGCCGGTTTGTCTTGCCGATGAAGCGCTCCGGATACGACAGGACAACCTTCATTGGACAGAACTGGAAGCCTTCATCGAGAGATTCTCCGATGCGAAAGCTAGTGCAGTCGTAAGCTCTGGCCTTTTTCATCTCGATCTCGCGTTCTTTGGAGATGTCGTCCTGGGACTCATCAGACGAATGCGGCTGAGTGCCCAGCAACCACTCCTCGCTCAAAACCATGCCATGGGTGTTTTCGTAGCCCCCAACCCATCCTGCTTGCGAAGCGCTCTTGTCCTGATTGGCATCCTCCTGATTATCGACCAACTGCACGCCTTGGCCAAGAAGCTGCTGTAGCTTCTCTAGGCGCGCGTCGAGGTCAGACATGGCGGGGTGTGATCCTGAAGAAAGAGTGTTGAGTAATACAAAACTAGAATATGAGGAAGAAAAAAATGGTGGAAGGAAGAGAAAGAGGAGCAAGAGGAACAGATCGCTATGAGACTACCTAAGGTTTGTGCGCGAGGAGCGATGTTGTTCTTGAGGCGGGAGGGGGGATGAAGCGGTTGAGGGCAGGTGCTTGTGCGCTTTTTGAGGGAGAAGGATGAGGCTGCGCGACGGGAGCACGCAGCAAAAGTGCTACTTTATTTTGATTCGTCTACGGTAAATGATAAAGCAAGATGAATCGCTGTGACTGGTAAATAAACCTATTCATATAATTTAGGCTTCCCGTTATTAAGGCTTTGTTTGGTTACCTGCAGGACCGAGGTTGGTTGCCTGCAGCCTGGTGGTGGTGAGAGCACGACTTCATTACCAATCGTGGTGCAAACATCAACAAAGGTTTTATTCATGAGACAACGCCCCGGCAAGTCCACACCAGACACGGTATAACAATACATATCATCACACAGCCCACAGCCACTCATCTCGACTTGTAGAACTATAGTACAGTTAGTATTTGCCCAGGAACGGCGCCTGTCAAAAACACTCACCTCGTCTGCATCCTCCAGGGAAACGTCCGAGACCTCTGACTGCTTCTTGTCAATCAGGCCCATGCGCGACCAGCGAATCTTGAACCAGAAGTCTCGTCTGTCTCCGCCCAGTGCCCCAGACAGTAGCTTCTTCTTCATGTCCCGCACAAAGGTGTTGTACAAGCCGGGCTCCTCCATGTTGATCAGCTCCTCTCGCATCACCCCCAAACACTCCATGGCGCGTGGATACTTGGCGTCTCCGAAGCTGTCCGTGACAAATGTCGTGATTATGGTGCCCATCTGCTTGGCGGCGTCTTCGATTTCTGAAAGCTCCTCAGTCGCGGCAAGAATCTGCTTGAACTCCGGCACTGCATTGTCCGGGTCGATGGTATCCTTCTTCTCCCCTTCGCCGAGGAGGGCGTCCACGTCAAGTCCGGAGATTGGCTTGACTGTTTCTCTACCTCGCTTGCCCTTGACCTTGGGAGGGACTGCTTTTGTGTTAGCGATGAACCGAAGATGCGCTCAGAGAGCGACCAACCTTTCTTGACCTCTGCCGCCTCAACCAGCGCATCCACCCTGCTCTGAACCCTTTCTATCAGGTCCTCTGGCGGCGCCGCAAACCGCAGCAAGATAGATGGCGTCTCGGGAACCGGCTTTTCAGGATGTACTGCTCGTGATTTCACAGCGTGGTTGATCCGGTGAATAGTAGGATTGAAGGTGTCATCGATGGGCACGTATTCAGCCGGATCGCTGACCAGGGAGTTAGTCCAGACCACGACATAGAGTTCAGGTCAATCTCACCCATTATCGTCGATACCATATGTCGACAGATCCATAGCATCGACGTAGTCGCTCATTGCATCGCTGAGCTCATCCGTGGGTAGGAAGCGATGCTTGGTGAGCGTCTGGCCACTGACTGTGATGACTCGATCCAGAGGTGGAAACTGGTAGCTGCGAATATCCTCCGCAAAGGGCAGAGGGATATCGTACAGGCATTCCATGTCTGGCTCCATTCCAGGCGCCAGCAGCACCAGTTGAGGATCCTTGCCATCCTTGGGCACGATTCGAGCAATCGCATACGACTCGAGCTCAGAGAGGGCCCAGACAAGCGATGACAGCGCAAGAGCTGATTTTGGGTCAGACTTGCGGGCTATCGTTACGCATACCTCACCGAGATTGAGGAATGGCTCATACTAGGCCAGCGTTAGCAGCACGACGGACATCGGGCGGGAGCTATTAACCTTGGAGCAAGGAATGAAGCCAACAATTGAGAAGCTCTTCTGCGTCTCAATCTTGGTGATGTTATGCTCCGACTCGCTGATGTGCACCGCCGTCCGGCCATACTCGAAACCTTTCGCGAGGTCGTCAAACTCGACGTCCCGCTTGCCACCTGGCGCATCCGGGTCGTTGACTTTGTAAGATCGAGCCTGTTTAACTGCTGAGAACTCAATCCCTTCCATCTCATCGCCTTCTACGGCCTCCGTAGACTCGGAGCCCTGGCCACCCTCAGACTTGACGACCACGGTGCTTGCCGTCAAAGGTCGCGCGAGGTGGGTTTTAAAGTATCTCTCGACATTGATACTCATCGCGGCAGGGAACCTGTCGGGATTCCCCAAGGTAAGGGCTCCGTCGAAGGTTTTGTATGGCTTCACAGACTTGAGTCGTGGAGTATCAAGCTCGTCAATTGCCTCGGCAATGGTCGCGTAAACACCATTTTGGCAATCCTCGATGAGTGATTTGAGCGCTTTCTCATTGTCTTTCTATACTTGCGTCAACCATGCGCCCCCAGATATGGCCAGAATACTGACCTTGGTACCAGGCTTGTCCTCTTCCTTGAAACCGTAGTCGGGGTCGTCAAAATCCACTCCCCTGGAATGTGTTAGCGGCGACCCGCCAAACGAAATCCTGACTTACAGAACTGTTAGTTGGATGTTTGAGTCGTTCATCTTCTTAGAAATGTCACTAAGACCATCCGCATCCATCGGTCCCTGACCGTCCGTGACGAGGAAAATCCTTCGGTTCCATTTCAGCTTCTTGGTAAATGTGTCCATCATGTCAACAGCGACAACGATGGCCGAGATAGCATCTCCAGACCACGTGTTGCTGGGCTTGATAGCCAACTGCAGATTCCTCAGGGAAGACATGGACATGGGCCCCAGCTCTTGCAACATCGCGATGTTTTCATATCCGTCGTCACCTTGAAGCTTGTTGTTGGTCTCGTCGGTCCTCAAGCCAATCACGCCAACGCATAATGTTTTGCGACTCGCCGCGACAATGTCGGTGATCTTGTCCCAAACGTATTGCATGCTCCAGTCCAGGTCCGATTCTGATCTGTCGCCATGCGTCTGGGCCATGGTGGACCCGAGGTCCAGGATGAATATGGTCGCTTCCTTCTCGGCCATTTTCAGGGTAGGATCAAGAGGGAGGTCGTATCTGGTGGGCTTTCAAAGGAAGTGAGGGCGAGGTCCAAAAAATTCATGGGCCAATTCGCTCTTTTAAGGGAATGTCAATGGTGACCGCATTCTTACAGCGAATCCCGGTCTTCAATTAGGCAGAAGGCCCATGAGCTGAAGCTGTAAGATGAGGCGCTTCCCCACAGACGCGTCCGATGCACGAAGTCACGTGAGCACAGTGTCATTTCAGCTGAGCGGCCAGCTGCTGAAGCCGTCAGGACTCAGATCACTAAAATTACCTGTCTGGTGCGCCTGTTCAACGTGTGCTTCAGTTTTCAGTAGCGGATCCTATCATCCAGCCGAGCGCGATTTCTGGCAAGTCCGTCTCCCGGGTGCAGACGTCAAACCTCAAGTTGGAACCCATCCCTCTGTGCTACGCGGGCTACCAAGTCTTGGTACTATCCAATCAATATCCAGCAATCACTCAACGCAAATTCTGGCAACGCTGTGTAACACTTTTAGCTGCTTGCAAAATGCGAAGTGTTGGCTAACCAATGACATCATGAAAAAAACCACCCTGGACACGGGGCGTGATGCCCAAAGTGCACATTCCCAATCCTAGGGTATCAAGGCTGGAGCCGTCAGTGAAGGTGGTGCTGAAAGCGTACCTGCGACATTTTGACGATGACGGGTCAGAAAATTATATATATGGCAACAGGAACTGCTTCTTGGGACCTGCCAGAGCCTCTCGGCTCAATACTGGAAGATGAGAAAGAACTCCACCAGAGAGGAGTGGGAGTACGTTGACGCCATGATCAGAAAGCGACAGAGAGTCGGCAAGGAATCCGAAATCATCATAGATGGGAAACATATCCCAGCCAAGAAGCTCAAGAAGGAGTTTGGGAGGGTTCTCCCAAGGTCAGGTTACTGAACAGGCTGGCTCCAGTTAGTTCTCTCAAAATACTTATGAGCGATGGCCAAGTTCCATGGACTAACCACTCGTCAAGACAGTTTGGAAAATAACAGAGAGGGAATCTTGGCACGCACTCCGCCTGCAGCCCTATCCCTGGACACAGCCCAGGTTCATCAACTGCACTACGCCTTTATGTACGGCCATGACAAAAGGGCGTCTCGAAATAACACGTTCTCTGATAGAAGCCGGAGGCAACGTCAACAGGTCTTCGCACGGAATGGTTGGTCACTGGCTATTCTCGCATCCACGCACACCCCTCGAGGTAGCTGTCATACAGGGAGCTAACGAATTCATCGAGCTCTTGGTGGTCGCCGGACCTGATCCCAATCCCTCACGGCATAATTTGGATTCATGTCCCCTCCTGCGGCGAACAGACATGGCGCGACTGCTCTGCAATTCGCAGCTATTCAAGGAGACTTGAACATGGTTGTTTTTCTTCTCGAGAATGGGGCAGATATCAACGCTCCAAAAGCGCCTGTAGGGGGACGTAGTGCCCTCGAAGGAGCCGCAGAACATGGTAGGCTTGACATTCTTCATCTTTTGCTCGACAATGATGAGGAAGTGGAGTCACTCAACCAACAGTGTCAGGAGGCGGCAAACCTTGCGGAGAGTAATGGACATTTCGTTATTTCCCAAATTCTGCGGGAATGGAAGAAGTCATCAAATGGACGAGAAGCAGGTTGACACCAAGCACATGTACGCGCAATACTGGAAGAATAGAGAATAGGGGCTGCGATTGAAGAAGAGTTGCTCTTGGGCTCTCGTCTGTTGTGAATTGGTCGTGGAATGAGCGGTGATTAAAAGAATTGGACTGGCTTCGACTTTTCATGGACGAGAACTCGGGATTTCAGGCCCAAGATGGCAAGATTGAGGTCGACGGTGGCCTGTTGCTTCATCATGGATCATTCAATCGCCGAGGCCAAGAAATCCGCACGAGTTCTATCCACGGCGTCACGTGATCATGCCCAGACAAGCATGACTTCATGGACTGGGGTCGAGTTGTCCGAAGTCCGAAATGTGACACCTCGGCTCAGTTGGGAGAACTTCATCCATCCTTCTCAATACTCAACCTCGGGGTGATAAGACAGCACAATGGCGAGCACCGTCAGTAACGTCATCTTCTCGCCGGCTCCGTACCACATCCTCGCGTAAGCGCCGTTTGATTGATTGAGGAAGCATGTGGACGCTAACCTCAGCGGTCAGATACGGAACGCTCTTAGGAACGTCGTTTTTCCACGTATGCCAGACTGACTGCCCCCCTCGAGATTGGTCGTTTTCAGTATTGCTAATAATGGGTTTCCCAATAGACGTTCATCAATGGCATTGTCATGATCCGGACGGTTGATCGTGCCAGCTTCTCGGCCATCCAGCAGAAGCTCTTCCCCATCTACTTTGGCCTGCAGACCATCCTGCCTGGCCTTCTGGTTCTGACGTTCCCGGGCAACGCGCTGATTGGCCTCCCCAACGGGCCCCTTGGTGAGGAATCACAAGCAGAACTGATTTATCACAAGCTTATTTTGAAAACAGGTCTGGTCACCCAGTTCGCCAGATGGCATTCGCTGTTCCCCATTGCACTCATGGGTGCGGCGGGCGCTGCCAACCTGACTATCCTTCTGCCCCTGACGACCGAGACTATGAAGCAGCGACGTGGCCAAGGTACGTTCGAGGACGCAATCTGTATGTGGCTGTAGGAGAGGTGTGTGCTAACCAGCGGCAAACAGCCAAGAGAGACGGCAAGGAATGGTTCGCGGAGGGCCCTCACTCGGATGAGATGAAGGCTCTGAACAAGCAGTTTGGCATCCTGCACGGCATCTCGTCCGTCATCAACCTGGTCACCTTCTTCGCGGCGGTTGCTTACGGTTTCACCCTCGGCGGTCGGATCCTGTCCGTTGCGGACCTTGCTTGAGATCAACCATGCTGATTCCAAATGTCTATTTCTCCCATAGCTACTCTCCATACTGGTACAACAATAAAATGGCAACACTCGACTGGTTATCCCGAGCTCTCTCTCATCTCAGTCTACACCCCCGTGCGCCCTCTGATCTCTGCAAACACAAGCAGTGCAGCTGTAGATCGTCCCTAGAGGGGGGGACGTCGTTTTCATCGTAGAATCATGACTCGTTCAAAAATTTCTTGGGTATTCCCTCCAAATAACAATGCGCCTGCTGATTTCAAGACATGTGATCCTGCGCCACGCAGATTCGGGGAGGCGGAAGGATTCGGGGCTTTTTCAGGGTCGCCATTGTCCAGAGCCGGTGCGAAGGTGCCCGTGGAACGCACGAAGATCCTCCTTGGCCTTCTCAAAGTCTCGCGCGCGCTGCGCCTTGAGCTCCTCCTCGTTGGAGGTGGGCTTGGTCCGTCGCTGGTTGGCCTCCATCTGGCCCTGGATCGTCCACCGCCCCGGATGGCGATCGAGCATAGTCTTGACGTCCACGTCTTCTTGTGGCTTGGGGAACTCTCGGAGGAGCGCAGGGACGGGCTTGGTCCCGATTTTGCACGTGTCACAGTTGTCGGTCTCCTCTGCCTTTAGCCCGGGCGTCGACACTGGAGTTGTCTCTGCGGAGGTGGTCTTGCTCGCAGCAGCGCTGGTGAAGTAGCTGCTGGTGTTGCTTGAGCTTGTCGAGATGTTGGCCGGCTCGATCGGCTCGACCTGGTTGACGGTGTTCTGTTCCATGCTGAGAGGAAGAATGCGGGCGATTGGGGTGATGATAGTGCGAAATGCGGTGGGATTGTTGGGAGTCAAAGGTTCGTCGTTCCCAGGATCTGATGTGCCCTTTTATAGACAGAATGCGGTCAAGCAAGGAAGGAAACCTTGTTTGCGGATGAAAGGACGGCAAGGTGCTTGCTTGCTCGGTCTCCCGCAGCGGTGATATGTCGCGTGCCTTGTGCTTTGGGCTCGGACGCACTCCGAAAAGCCACGGCCACGTCAACTCAGAAAAGGATGAAAGGAAGTGAAGAGAAGGATGAAGGATCAAACAAGGATGGTCCCGACAATTAGCACGTCCTAGCAGTGCACGATTCACGCGGACAGTTCAGAGTATTTATAATGAGCCTGGACCAGCTTCGCAACGTCTTTTCGGGGTCCAGCGTAAGAGAAAGAGTGGAAACCGTGATGAAAGGGCCTTAGCTTCAGGGTCCACGCCGCCACGCTTAAGACGGAAGCTCCCAGGAGCGGTGAAGTCTCGCAGTTTCCCTCAGCAACGTGGAAACCGGGGTTTTGGCAGACAATCCCCTGGCGCGGACGGAGCGGCTGGGCTGGTCGTCCGCAGGGGAAAATCACCTTGCTTCCCGTGTGTTAAAAACCGCGAGCTTCTAGAAACCCACCGATGACAGAAGCGGCTTGCCTCATTACTCGGCTGGGCCGGGGTGATCAACCAATGGCATGTCTTTCAATTGGCCGTTCGTCTCCCTCGCAGAAGTTCGTGGAGAAAACTAGCCCATCCGTCGCCACGCGAGAACCTCGTTTTTTTCTCTTCGGGCCAATTGACCGGGAATCGGAGAATGGGGATAGCGGCTTTATGAGTCGGAGGTGCAGAGATTGTCGTTCGGGTATCTGTTCCGTCCGCAATCCCGCGACAATGATGTCAGCGGGCTCACCTGGACGAACCAACCAGCCGGTATCGCTCGTTCCGATCGAACTGCTTTACCCTATACCTATTCATGGAGCTTCAGATTTATCACGATAGAGTCTCCGAGCCAGCGAAATACTATTGGAATTATCATAATACTATCACCCTTTGGTGTTTATTTGCCTCCTGGAAATGGATTTGCGTCTTTTCCGCCCTATTGTGCCTTGGGGGGGACTCCTCGGACAAAAAGCCGAGACGTTGAGGTTCTGAGCCTCAGTGTGTGGACATGACTAAGCCACACTGTGTGTTGAGTCAAGATCACCCCAGGAACATCACGTTCAAGATAACCAAAGCGAAACATTGTGTCGATCCAAGGACAGGAATCCTCAAGTCTAGTTGATTCAGCCTATTCAACATGACATCGGCACCGAAGTATCTGAGCGGCGACGCAGCTGCAATCAATGAGTTCATTGACAAATTCGATGTGAGTGATTTACCATGTATCATCAAAAATCCAGTCTAATTCTTGCCAACAGGTCTTTCTCCTCGACTGTGACGGTAAGTCAACTTGCACCTCAAGCATGGAAATGTAGCTCACGCTTATAGGTGTGCTATGGTCGGGCGACTCAGTATATGAGGGGATTCCTGAGACTATCGCTCTCCTTCGATCAAAAGGTAGCGTAAATGGGCTTGCTACTCGCTACATGGACCACAGACTCACAGCTGTCCAGGAAAGAGGACCATCTTCGTGACCAACAACTCAACAAAGTCCCGGGATGAGTACCTCAAGAAGCTCACCAGCCTTGGTATCCCATCCGAGAAGGACGATGTCTTCGGCTCCAGCTACTCTGCTGCCATCTACATCTCCAGAATCCTGAAGTTGCCAGAGGGCAAGCACAAAGTCTTCATTATCGGCGAGGCGGGCGTCGGGAAAGAACTCGACTCTGAAGGTATCGCTCACATTGGCGGCGCCGACGAAGCGTTCAGACGGGACATTACCCCCGAGGACTTCAAGGGGATCGCTGACGGCTCACTACTTGACCCCGAGGTCGGCGTCGTCCTATGCGGCCTCGACTTCCACATCAACTACCTCAAGCTCGCACACGCCATGCACTATGTCAAGCGTGGAGCAACCTTCCTCGCCACCAACAGCGACTCGACTCTGCCGATGCACCACGACTTTTTCCTCGGCGCCGGCTCAGTACATAACCCCGTCGTGTATGCCACCGGGAAGACGCCTCTCCAGCTTGGTAAGCCGAGCCAGGCTATGATGGATGCCGTCGAGGGCAAGTTCCAGCTCGACAGGGCCCGGACATGCATGATCGGCGACCGGCTCAACACCGACATCAAGTTTGGCATCGAGGGGAACCTAGGAGGAACACTCCACGTGTTGACTGGTGTGCATAAGAAGGAGGACTGGGAGAAGGCGGATGCGATCGCTGTGCCTTCTTTCTATGCTGATAAACTGAGCGATCTTCTACTAGGAGCCGAGAAGAACTAGACTCCCCTAGACTCTCCTGACTATCCCAGACTCTATAGATGACTAGACTAGACCTGTGTCTCGAATCATGACGCCCTCTACAAACCGTCTGCCCTGACCAAATGCCATCTACCAGCCACCCTACAAAACCATCTACCCACTATCCGGACCGAATCCCGCCAGAGCTGTGATGAGTACCTTGTCTGGCAAATCTAACTCTTATCATTTCTGCTTCTTCTGCTCCATGCGCCTTGCGATATCGCTGGTTCGGATAATCTTGGGCTGCTGCACAGGGGTCTTGTACGGCCAGAACGAAGTGGGCATGAACATGCCGACATGCTTCTGATATAGCGGATACTCGGAATACTTGCCGGCAGTAATACGCTCAGTAAGCCATGTAGAGCCCTGGAAGAGGAGGATCAGGGCACCGGATCCAGCAAAGGTATAGCTGTACAGGTTGTTCGTGGCATAGCAACTCCACTGGTAGAGGACGAACCAGACAAGCTGCTCGGCGAAGAAGTTGGGGTGTCTGCTGTAGGCCCAAAGTCCCGATGTGTTGAAGCCTCGATCAAGATCAACCTGTGTGTAGCTGAAGCTCTTTGGTACCTTGGCCTCCTTCTGATACTGGGCCTTGGCCTGGTGGTAGTCTAAAAAGGATGGTGAGCGTGAATACATCGACCCCGGCGCGTGGTATACTCACCCCATTGCTGACCATCGCTCACCCATTCACTAAAGACTAACGCAAGCTCAACGACGAAGTAGGCGATATCAGCTGTGGTAACCTCGCTGTCGAACTTTGTGGAGAGCAGGATGGCGTATGCGGGAACGCACGAGAAGGCGAAGAGAAGAACGCTCTGATAGAAGGATATGAACGTGAGGTTGAAGATGAACCAAATGAACTTGGGAAAATATGCCTTGAGAATTTCCCTGGAAATATGTGAGATAGTGGGCCAAATTGTGTAGGAATTGCATCGGATTACCATCGGTAGTCTTCAGATCCTATGTTGTATCCACCCTTCCGCCAGTAATTGAATGTTAAACGGCACTGCAACTCGCGAGTTAGAGACCCAAGTACCTGCACATGCTGAACCTGTCCAATCTTACACTCCAGATAGTTGTCGTAACAGCGACGAGGTCGATCCGCGAGGGCGGCAGGCCAGCAAGACGGGCCCAGATCGCTAGATGGACAACGTAGAGATTGGGGAGGACGCTCCACGCGCGATCGACCTGGGAATAGTTGCGGTTGATCTCAGAGACAACCAGAAAAATAAACCCCAGGACAAAGGAAGCTGCAAAACCAGAGACGAGCGGGTTTGTGTCGATATACAACTGCTTCAACGCCGAGGGGTTGGCGAAGTTCTCTAGAATCTGTTCCGGGAGGGCATAGAGTTGAGGAATGAAGGGTTCGACGGTCTTGGCGTAGTCGCCGCAGTCCTCTATGGACTTTAGAAATGGAAGAGCCATGATGTTATACTAAGCGAGAAGACAAGCCCAAGAAACAGTGGTCAGGGTCAAGAAGGGTCTCCTGGGCTCAATCGTTGTTTTTAAGAGACTTTGAAACACAGCATGCTTTCGCCGCGTCATAGACCTAGCTAACTGAGGCTGGTGGTGACACACGCCACTTTCAGAGGCTTGGCTCTGTGGTTACCGAGTGGTAACCTCCCTGGAACAAGTGCCTGGCTCGTGGTGGAGAGAAAGTGCCGGATAGCCGAACTGTTTCTTCTTTAAAAACAAGTATTTAGATCTCCTATAATATTATATTATAATTTCTTTGATAGTATCATAAACATTACTGGCTGCTAATACTATTATAAGCAGCCTCCGTGGCCAGTGGATGGAGCCGTTGTGGCTAGTGGCTGGAATGCCAGGACCCGCCTGTAAAGCCACTGGAAGAGGACCAAATTTCAACGTCACCTCACGATGGATAGGTACATAGGCAGCTTTTTCTCTTCATCGTGAGAGTAGCGAGGAAGAACCTCCACAACTGGCGACTTTTTGGTGCAGAGATCTGGCAGCAAGGCCAGCTAATTGGGTCAAGGGGAACAGCTACGCCGTGTTTATAGGTCAACACATCTGATTAAGGCGGCTTTGCAGAGGAAATATGACCGCGGATCATTGTCACTGCGACGCGTCTCGTCGTTGACCCCCCCTCAGCGAGCTCCTTCCCCCCTCACTCACCTCGCCTGCCTCAGCACTGGCGCTCAATTGCACTCGAATACCTGAGGCAGCCTTTATTCTCGTGACTAAGGTACCTACCTAACCGTCGAATCGGCGACGAGCAAGAACTCGCAACTCCTCCAAAGCCCATCACAATGAGGGTGCTCTGTGTGGCTGAGAAGCCCTCCATATCCAAGGCCGTGGCCGGTCACCTCTCTGGCGGCTCTCACCAAACGGTGCGTTCCACTTTCAGACTCTCATTTCATGTTTACCGCAAGTCGGACGCTGACCAGGAACGTTACAGCACAATACGCGAAACCAGTACATCAAGAACTACTCTTTCGATTTTGACTTTGGCCGTCCATGGGGTAAATGCTCGGTCACCATGACATGCGTCATGGGGCATCTGACCAACGTCGACTTTACTCGCGAATACAAGAATTGGAGCCATCCTCCCCCGGAGGCTCTGTTCAATGCCCCTATCGTGACGAGTGTCTATGAGGTGAGAGCCTGTGTCCTCTTTGGCGTGATCTAACACTGACGCTCTCCAAGGACAAAAAGTCAATTGCTCAGAACATCGAGTCCCAGGCAAAGTATGCCAGACTCCTGGTTATCTGGACGGATTGCGACCGCGAAGGGGAGCATATCGGCCATGAGATTGTCGAAGCTGCTCGGAAAGGCAAACCAGACATTGAGGTCAAGCGAGCGAGATTCAGCAACGTGGAACGAGCGTATGTATGCCCTGCTCTTGCATCAGTGCCCGGACCTAAAACTAACCCGCCTGACAGCCACGTTCTCTCCGCAGCCAGAAGGCTGGCGGAGCTGGATGAGAGACAAGTCGATGCCGTCGCTGCAAGAATTGAACTCGATCTCCGCATTGGTTATGCCTTTACACGATTCATAACCAACAACCTGAGGCCTCTGGGTGGGCCAATGGAAAGCTTGACCCTGAGCTACGGTATGTGTGCGGTCGTTATTATCAAGATCTAGACTGACATTGAAGGGTCCTGTCAATTCCCGACCCTCGGCTTCGTTGTGGACCGTTATTTTCGAGTTAAGAATTTTGTCCCTGAACCCTTCTGGAGTATCAAAGTGATGCATAGCCGGGATGGCAAGAAGGTTGATTTTTCCTGGCACCGGAACAGGCTCTTCGACCGGATGTCAACAATTATCCTTTATGAGAGATGTCTTGCGGCCAAGACTGCGACGGTAACCAAGGTACAG
Organism: Fusarium nematophilum; assembly: GCA_033030565.1. Lineage (NCBI taxonomy): Eukaryota > Fungi > Ascomycota > Sordariomycetes > Hypocreales > Nectriaceae > Fusarium > Fusarium nematophilum. The sequence goes on from JAVIXY010000018.1 coordinate 259,768, forward strand.
AAAAAGCCTACGCGGAAATTCAAGCCCCTGCCTCTCACTACCGTGGAGTTGCAGAAGGCCGCGACGCGACTCCTTCGCATGAGCGGACAACAAGCCATGAACATCGCCGAGGGACTCTACAACAAGGGATTCATAAGCTATCCTAGAACCGAGACCGATCGGTTTGATAAAGGCATAAATCTTAGAGCCCTTGTTCAGAAACAGACCCCGGATGAGAGATGGGGCACATTTGCTCAAGGCCTCGTCAATGGTGCTTTCCAGCAGCCGAGAGAAGGAAGACACGACGACAAGGCCCATCCGCCTATACATCCCATTACCTATGCAGCACCGACGGTTCTGAGCTATGACGAGGGTCGACTGTACGAGTATGTTGTTCGCCGATTCCTCGCCTGCTGCTCAGATGACGCGAAGGGCATGGCAACAGATGTCGAGCTGGAGTATGGAGAGGAACGCTTCAATGCCCATGGGATTCTTGTTCAAGAAAGGAACTACCTTGAAGTCTTCATATATGAGAACTGGAACAACACTGTTGAACTCCCAAAGTTTACAGAAGGAGAGCGCTTTCAGCCCACCGAGGCCATGATGACGGAAGGCAAGACGACAGCGCCCGGCTATCTCACCGAAGCTGACTTGATCGCTCTCATGGATGCCAATGGGATCGGCACAGATGCGACCATGGCCGAACATATACAGAAGATCCAAGACAGGGAGTACGTTGTTACGATTGATCGATCAGGTCAGGCACCGGCAGATGACGAGGAGTCGGACGCAGCTCCGCCCGCGAGAGGCGGGCGTGGGCGTGGGCGTGGAGGCCGGGGCGGCAGAAGTGGGCGAGGACGTGGAGGGTCATCGTCTGCTGGGGGCCGGGGGGGCATCAAGGTGTTCGTTCCTACCCAACTCGGCGTCGCATTGATCCTAGGCTTCGATCGTATGAACTTCGAGACGAGTCTCGGCAAGCCATTTCTCCGCAAAGAGATGGAACTCAAGATGAAGGCTATCTGCGAGGGTCGTACGAGCAGGCAAGCTGTGCTTCGGGAGAGCATCGCCCAGTACCGCCATGTGTTTATGCAGTCGCAGGAGAAGCTTGGGGTTCTGCGAACGGTACGTTTCCCCCACGTGGTATTGAGACTGATCCCGTCGTAGCACTGGCTGATCTCACCAGGCGTGCCGCGAATTCGTCTTTGCAACATGACAATTTCAGGGCTCGTGAACCCTTGGTCAAGGCCACAACCACAACCACAAGACAGGATCGGCTCAATCGTCAACCATATTGATAGGGACCAAGTTGCCGACCTGGGAAGGCTGACGACATCCCGAAAGCGTACCTGCACGCCCCATTGTCCCACTGTGGACCGCGAGGCTTTTTGAGACTCAACCGGGACACCAATCCTATCAACGAGTGGGCTAATGCACACGTACAATCGGGATGATGTGATTTGAGCATCGCAAGAATGGCCTCGAAACACGGCGGCGGCATATCTTCGACACCCCCTCAGTTGGATGCGGACCTGGAAGCGGGGTGGTCGCGGCTATGGCCTTGTCCGAAAGCGTCGTGTCAGTGTAAGCACGGCAACGATCAATTGACTCTACTCGGCAATAGGCAGGGAAGGCGTTGTGCGTCAACCGCCTGGTTGGGACGAATGGACGACGTATCTTTGTGTGGAGGGCCCGGAGCGGGATAGACCGGGATCGCCCACGGCACGGAGCAGCCACGGGGTTTCGCAATCCCCCGCACGATGCGATACCTGTAGCCTCGGGCTTTCTCTCGCGCGGGGCAGCGGGATTGATGGAGCGAACCCGTGGCGGCTGGGCCGGAGGTCTCTGCTCCATGCGTGGCCCCCATGGTCCATCCTGTGGCTGGGATTGACTGCCTATGGGGGAAGTCTATCGCTCAAGAGAAGCCCACGGCGCATCATCGTCCAACGTGGGGTCATATCAATGGATGATGGGTCACGCAGGCGCTCGAGGATGGCTTCCTTGATTCGATAAAGCCTCAACGATGGGGAGGTTTCGCAGCCGGAGACCGGCCGGATGCCTCCACCATTCGAAAGCAGAGCTATGTTGGGCGACGATGCCGGCGTTAGAAAAAAGGTTACGATCACTAATAGTTACGGCATCGTGAGCCCAATCAAAGGGTGGGACATTGGCAACGTGACTGTCGTACATCGCCTACGGTTCCTTTGACGTGAAGTTGAGATTTTGGCACAGCTCGACGTTCGACTGGTATGACGGATTACACCTCTTGGGGGCAAAGAGAGTGGCATGGGGCCCGTGGAGGTGCGCGAATTTGACCCGTGCGGTCTATGGGCTGGATGCCAGCAAGTCCGTGAGGCCACGACCATTCAGACCTGAGCTCAGCCATCCATCACGATACGAAGGCTCGGAAGGGTGATAGGTGTCGCCGAACAAGCCTGGGCTGACACGTCTTGAAAGGTGGGAACACTACCAGTGGTTATCGCCTGAAAGAGGCACCAGAGGATTTGTCAGTGATCACCTGGCACCGAACGCGGACCAGGAGTGGGATACCCAAGTCAAGTCAGTTCGTGGCTCCTTTGGTACTTCAGTAAGCTTGTGGTGAGCAACGAAAATTGGTGTCCTACCTATCTTGGAACTTGAAGATTAGGGCTCTTCACCCCGACGACGCCAACGTTCACGCCCGCATCCGCTCGTGCACAAAGGGGCGAATCTGGATGGGATACGGATACTGATACACAGATGACCAAGCCAAAGAGAACTGTACGAAAAATTCCTCTGCAACACTGTGCCACGGGAACAAAAATGGTATCCGCCAGGCCCTGCACACATGCAAGGTGATAACTCCACACCCCTTCACGATGGACGGGATCTCACTGTTGGAACACGGGAGGCTTGGGTTCGCCAGCAGCCTGCCTCCATGCAGGCTTCCAGCCCTGGGTTTCTGTGTGGAAATAGGTTTCTTAGAGCACGCAGGTACGTACGGGGGAAAATAAAAAGGACACAATTCTTTTTCCCCGATTTTGAGGTTTTGCGAGGTTATTACCATGTCTTGGTACTCCCTGTCCCACAGGCCAAAGGGCTAACTTACAAGTTCCAATAGCCAGCATGGCCTTGGAAATTGGCCCGGCTTTGATTAGCACGTCAGAAATGTCGCGTCTTTGATACCGTCCAGTGTCTCCATCCGTCCATGGATCCATGCCCTGGAAGGCCCGCTGAGTTACGGGCCCTGACGGGGCGCCGCTGCGCTGCATGTCATGACGACGACCACGTTTTCGTGAGGGAGATCCCATGACGCTGATGACTTTTTTTTTTTCTCCCGGCTGTTGTGTCTTGTCTTGAGCCCGAGGGCTTTTGCGCCGCCATCAACAATTCGCGCCACCACCGGATAAGTCTATCAATTTGGTTCTCCCCATCAAAAATCCAAGCCCAGACCATGGCGGCGATGGAGGGTAGGAATGCTGGCCCATCATCGAGTGGACGAATGTCGGATCTGCCAGTACTAACACTAAACTCCAACAATTTCCCCCAATCTCCCAGACCCCGTGGCCTTAAAAGGAACATTCACAATGTACCTCTTACGCGCTAAGTGTGACACCGGTAGCAGAGACGCGACTAATTAAGTGATCCCCCGGACTTTGTTACGGGTTGCAGACCTGGCAAGACTTGGAACGAAAGTGCGCCCCATCGCACAGAGAGATCAGGGCCAGCCGTCATTAACACGGGGGCCCCCTGAAGTGACTTGAGAAGCACAATGACGATACCGGCGCTGCAGACTAAACTGCAGAGTAAAACCGCCCGGACACGGCTCTTGAGGCCCCCCGGCCCTCCGTCTCTTCGTCCAAGGCAGAGCGTCTGCGGCCAGAGCAGCACTTCAATGGCGCTCCATTGTGCACCATCATCGCACATATCACGGATGAGGATTCTCACCGTCCGTGGCTGAAAACCCCCGAAGTCCCGATACTAGGCAGGGCATCAGATCCAGGGCCGGAGCCGGACCCTGCTTGCGTCTGGTTGCTTGCTTTTGTTGGACAATGATTTAATATTCATTATTCGTTCACGGAAGGCGTGCCGACATTTGCTGCTGTTGCAAGTATTGCGGAGTAATCAGAGAGAACCCACGGGACTGGAGAAAGGGAGTCAATAGTGAGGAGCGCGAGCCTCGCCGTGGACGCTGCGCTGAACTACGCTGGATCTCACTGGGGCGATGAAACGGCAGTTTATTTCGTTTGCCAGGCCCGGCTGGCTTCCCCGTTGCGCTTTGGTACTGGTTCTTTGGTCTCCCTGGACTACCGGCTCCTTGGGAATTGGGTCCAAATCAAAGACATGAAAAACAAATCTCAACGGGAGCCAGCAGGGAACAAAGGAGGGAACAAGCGAGAGAACCACACCGAAGCCAGAGAAGGTGCCTGACTTTGTTGACTGACGACTTCGGCTGTTGGGTTCCAGGCTTCCCTTCATCCTGGGATGTCTTTGTCCAAGCACCCCGAAAACTTCAGCATCAGGAACCCGGTGCGTGTCGCATTCCCCCCTTCAACCTTATCAGCAAGCCACGGATGCTGCTAGAACGACGCCTCTGAGGGTTGGAAAACACGGGGCAAGTTAATGCGGCTTGTCCTCTTTAGGCCGCGGCGCAGAACCACCCAAGCCAGGCTCACTTGCATTGGCTGTGACTCTTGCTGATGAGAGCCTGCGCTCGCATGTGATTCGCCCGTGTCGAGTGGCGTGCCCATAGCGACCAAGGCGTTGCAATGCACTTGGAGAGCAGATCCACACGCACCTCCTCCCACACTTCTTGCCCCCCCGTGCCCCGGAACTGCGCCTATCGCTACCTGCACCCAGCACACGCACCAGTGGTGCACACCTCTGGGTGCGCTCGCCCCAGGCTGTACCGGGCAGTGAGAGTACGTATCTCTTGCACAGGCTGCCCTGCTGCTTCCATTTCGCGATGCTGCAAGTACGTACCTACGACTCACACGGGTTCACCTGCCCTTGGCCGCCATGTACTTGTATCCGGCGTTCGCAGCTCCTGGGCCATCCCTCCCTTTCCTCTTCTCCAAACAACAACAACACCAAATAAGGAACACCACGATTCGTATTAGAGTCTCCTGTCACAGTCCAGATCATCACGCCAGCTCTGCCCAGGCCTGCCATACTATCGCCCCGTCTTGCTAGCGACTCGTCTTGCCAGCACTCCGTCTATCCGGCTTCTGAACCTGGTACGTACCTTATCTGTTCGCGCCGTTCTCGGTGGTGACTCAACAACCCGTTTGTTGCCGTGATGGCCACAACTCCTCCTCGCTCCTTCGGTCATCTACGTCGCAAGGATCACGTCGCAGCCCTTTCTTCTTCGAGGCGACATGCGCTGACTGTCACCTGCTCCTGCCAGACTCACTCGTTCGGAAGCGCATTTCACCAAGACCGAAAACCGGTAATCATGGCTACCATGGCAGCGGCTGCTCGTGATATCCCCCAGGCCTCCTTGAGCCGAGACAACTTAACTGCTGTAGCGGCTCGGAGTGTCCCTGCGACTGTGACACGATCTCAACCCCTCCCTACTCCCCCCAACTCCATCTCTCCCTCCCTGCCGCCTCACGGGCTGAAGGCGCAACTCCAGAAGGCCAAGCTCGAGCCTATCGACTCAGACCTGGATCTTCAGGAGTCCTCGGACCACGGCCGGTCCGTTTCGCCTGCCCTCGAGGCGTCGGGTGCGATCACCAGCTCTCTCCTCGCCAAATACCATCTGCCAGAGATCCTGCTCAACCACGGCCCTCTGGCAATCAGACACATTACGGGATACCTGACCACCTCGGTCCCCGGGTTTTCGGGTATCCCTCCAACAAAGGCGCGGAGATTAGTTGTGGGAGCGTTGGAAGGTCGAGGAGGAGAAGGAGGCGGACTGACTGGGGAGGTGGAGTTTGAGAAGGTGGGATGGGGTCGATGGGATGCTCGTAAGCGAGGACAGCCGGCGCGACACCGACAGGGAACGCCATCTTCCTACAGCGCGGGAATCCCCATCACCAAGGCTGGTGGTAGAGGCCAAGAACGGCCCAGACTCAGCGTCGCTGCGTCGAGCAACGGAGACTCGGTTCACTTCTCTCACGATGATGATCACGACATCTCCATGATGGAGCACGAGGCTGACAAGATGTCCATGGACGGCTCCGCCTCCGCCTCGTGCTCCGAGGCTCCGGATGACGATGTCGTCATGAACGACGACCCCGAGGATGCGACTGACGACGAGGACTGGGCAGCGGTTGGGGCCGCTGCTCTCCGGGCCGAGTCCTACCCCAACACGGCCGCGGCCCAGCCGGACCGTGGCTTCCTTTCTTCTTCTGTATATACACCAAGTGGACTCCGATCGTTCTCTGCCAGCTCCGGCATGGCGCGTCCACCTCAACCAGCAAATATCGACTTTTCGGCGTTGGCAGGCACCTCCGACGCACAGGAGCGGGAGGCCGTCGAGGCCCTCCTGCGACTCGGTTCTGTATAATACCTCTCTGCATGCGCGGCGTTTGGGGGCTTCGGAATTTGGCTGAAGGGCAGCGGGTTTGGGTTGGTTGGGCCCAAAAGGGGAGGCCGTGTCGGCCCCATCATGATCGAGGCGGCGCCCTCTGGATCATATCATTATTCTCACGATGACACGGTTCTCAGCATGGCTTTCTGATTTACGGCTTTTCTCATTACCGGTTTCGATTCTTGGCGTCTTGGTACTCGGCGGCATCTTGTCCTTACAAAAGGTGGATGAGCACTCCGTCGGCTGTGGGGGGAAAAAAAAGGTCAGCAAGCGGGTTTGCATTCGGGGTTTCAACATTCGGGCTACACGCCGATCTCTGTCGGCCATGCCTGGAGCAGGAACCTCGAGATTCGGGTCTTTTTTCTTATTATTGGAGAGGCACAAGTTGCTGAGGGTTCGCCTTCGTTTGCTTGTTCGTCCTGTCGCTCGACGAGAGCCTGTTCGATTCTTTGGTGGTCTCAAGGGACTTACTCATGCTTGGAGTTTCGGCTCCTGAGCGGCACGACACCCCCTGGACGGGAAGGGCTGGTCTCTTGAGGTTGCGTCGTCTCGTTGCGGCATTCTGATTTACACACACCCGGATACCCCAGGCTTGCCTTTGAGCATCCACAACCAGATCCACCACTTCAACATGACCCTGTGGAGGACTATGACGACAGACATCTCATGCCTTGATTGGCTGTCGCAGCCAGCTTTTGGCCAGTTTTTGCAACCTTCTCGACTCTTTGTTTAATCAACTTTTATGGGCATTTTGGGGGCGGATCAGCATCGATAGATAGAGGAGGACGAAAGAACTATGGGTCACGTTGGATGAACCCTAGCACAAGATATGGATATGATGATATCAGGGATGGAATCAATCGGGGCTTGGACGCTATGGGCGAACCCCCCCTCTCACGTCTTTTGTGTGCCGAGGGCACAAAGACTGACAAAAAGGAGTAAAATCAATATGGTGATGGAGGGATTAGGTAGCTTCCTGATCGTTAGAGTTTGAAGCCCTGCCAGCTTTGCAATGGAAGTCTTGATCTTTCTTTCCCACAAGGGGTGCCACTTATGCTTGCGAATTGTGAAGATGATTTCGGACATGTGCTTGTTCTTTGGCAAGATTCGAGACAGCAAAAGAAGAGGTTGGTCGGGGCCACTCGGGGGAATCCCGCAGGCGCCTCATCGGCGAATTTCCTCGGGAGTTTTTGATCGGGAGATTGATGTGTTGAGCAAGGACGGGAGATTGTTGGTGTTTCGAACCAATGCTGTTGTGAATATGGCGTCAGTTTGTTGGAAACAAGGGTCTGGAGTCACATGCTTCGGTATTTAATGGCCGGTAGTGAGCATCGAGGCAGTAGTGACAAGAGGCAGTAGTGAGACAGATGAGGTGGTGAAAAAGGGTTGAGAGGGCCGAAGTGAGTCGATGTGTGGTGTCGATCACCATCACGTGATGGGGGCATCAGATGGATCTCGGCACTTGACGACAGTCAGCCAACACCCATCGGCATCTCGTATCAAAAACCATCTGTTTGCAACACCTGGTCTCACCCGCTATCTGACCGTCTCTCCACGATAGCGTTAGATCATCCGAGGATTTGGGCCATCTCGTGCGAGTGCACCCTGCCAGATTGGGCCCTCTCCTCACAAACGATGGTCCCAGACAAGGGCATCCTGCCTGGACAAGAAAAGATGGATCCCCCGGCCGGTTGAGAGAGTGAATAGGCAGAAAAGAACTTGGTTTAACAGACAAAAAATCTGTTCATGGATACACACAACATCACCCGAGAACAAGATGACGAGGGAAGTCTCGCTAAACCCCCGCAATTGCCTGACCCGCGGGGCTCCATGGCCGTCGATGCTTCGACCGACGGCGGAGGCCCCCCCTAGAGATACGGAGCAGAGGGGGAAGAAGGCGGGCATGCGAGATGACATGATCCCCCGTACCGGACTTGAAGCCCGCCGGTCTCGTTCTCTGCTTGGCGCTGGCCTCCCGACGGGCGCCGTCATCCGCCGAGGTCTGGGCTGAAAATCATTGCTCCATCCCCAAGCTGATCGCAGATAGTTATGAAATGTGCCCAGCACCGAAAAAAGAACGCACTCATCTGGGGGGAGGCGGAATGGGCCACAGATCCCATCCTTTGCCACACCGGGCTGCCAACATGAGGTGACCACAGTCTGGGCGAATGCCCAAGGTCTTGGCTACAAAGCTTGAGCAGTCAAGCTTATGTGTGTATGGTGGGGAGGGGAGCGGCTTCAAGGTGGGCGACACCAAGGCTGGGCAAAAGCTGGGCAATGCTGGGCAAGGCTGGGCAAAAAGAAAAAAAGAGAGAGGGAGGGGGGAAGGAACACCTGCTGCTTCAATGTTCCTTGCACTGCCGCGTTGTCGTCATTCACCAAGACCTTGGCGCAGAAAGGGGTGGGCTGCTGGTCGTCCAGAGGAGGTCTTGGGGGGTTTAGGACGCCTGGGCGGTTTCTTGGAGGCATCTTGGCTAAGCTTGGGATTGGATAGTGGGAGGGATGGGATCCAAGCGACGGATTTCTTGCCTAGAAGGCCGGGAGATGTGGGTTGCTTCTGTCTCTTGACTGAGGGGGAGACGAGAGGGTAGATATCAAGTTGTGGCATTCAGGTGACCTGGTAATTAGCTTGGATATTGAACCTCTGGTGCTTGGTGCAGATGCTCGGAGTTTGTGCTAATCGTCAGGAGGAGACTTTTCTGGTTTATTGGAGGCGCATTCTATCTCCTGGGCATATCTCTTGAGAGTCTTAGGCATGTCTTCAACGCTCGCGGCAAACAAGCACCCCGGACACATCCCCGTCTCCGGAACCCCGGGGCCCTCCGGTGGGACTCTCGGCTGTCCGAGTTATGTCCCTGCTCGGTGACGGGAGATGTGTGCGCATGGCTACGTACCATGGGCAGCGTTACGTGATCCCTACAGCGCAAAGACAAGAGGGCCTAGTCAGTGGTTTGCCAATCCCGTTGTTGGGTTGGGCAACGGGTTTCCCGAGTGGGCTTGTTTTTGTTCAACAATTTCCACATATTTATGGAGCAACTTGGGCATCTCAGACATCCGTAACGACGATTCATCTTGTGAATGTGCAGTTTAATATGGAGTATTACTCCGTAATTGTTGGAAGAACCGGGCACCTCACGGAGGTAGCCCATGACAGGACACGGGAGCGGGGAGAGGCGGGGGTCGTTCTGTGACCCGCATGCGCAGGTCAGATGCAGGCGGCGATACGTAACGAGAAGTGATGATCGCCAGTAAATGAGGAGAAAGACGTATTTTTGTCCGCTTTGGTTTGTAGAGAATCTTCTTGTTTGTTTGCTTGCCCATTTCATCAGTTCAGAGGTGCTGTACAGAGGCAGGACCAAAAAGTCGTTGCCCAAGAAAAAGCAACAATAACGCCACAGCTAGAGTAAGTACAAGGAGTACATCGAACCAATTTGATACCACTAGAGGCCAGTATCCTCTAGTACACTCTAATAAGTAACTACAACGCTAAATTCGAGATAGCTCCCTAAAATTACAGGGATAATAGGGGAGAGGCCTTCTAAAGCAGATTGAAGCGTATGTACCCGCAAGTAACTAACAGGGATTGGAGGATGTGGCGTTAATCAAGTTGGGCAACGACTTTTTGGCCCTGCCTCTGTAGAAATTGGTTGATAGTCTGAGGTAGCTCGGCTGACCCGTGGCGCTGGGTGTCGCAACTAGCGGGAAAAAACGTGGGCTTGGCCTTACCCCGACGATCGGCTACGTTCCTGGCCTTGTTCCCTTTCCTTGTGAACCTAGCGCGAGGGAAAAAGAGAGAGTCTCTGGCCTGGGCGTCGCCAAGATCTTGGCAACCTTGGCGGGCTGGGGGCAAAGAGACTGGGGCAATCAGGCTTGGCAGAGTCTGGGCCAAGGCTCGGCAATGTCTGGGCAAAAGCTGGGCGGCGTAAAGGGGATCTCGAGAGAACCCGACTTGAGAGAGAAGACTGAAGAGGGGGGGTGGGAAGGCTCGGCGCTGGCGGAAAGCTTGATTGCAAAGTCCGTCCTCGGCGCAAAGACATGCCTGGGAAGCCTTGGAAGGCTTGAGCCGTGTGGCCGCCCGGCTTGGCCAAGGCCACTTTCCGTCAGACCCGTTCCCTCGAGTCATCCGCCTCAGGCATTGGATGCCCTGCTGCTTCCCTTTGGAGCGCGTGGTATTTGATCTATCACACAGGGTATCACAAGGTCTCACAAGGTCCTGCTCTTTGGGGTTTGCCATGGTCTCCAGTCTCGCGTGCTTCGTCTGATGTCCTCGAGGCTCGGCGACAGCGGTGGGCAAAAAAAAAAAAAGAACCATCATCTACCGACTTGGCCCTGTCGCGACTCTTTGCCTTGGGTCCCTCACACCATCCGTCACAGGGCACCATGTTTTTTTTTCCCATGCCGGAGAAGGCAAGTTGGGGAATGTTCTAATTAATACCGGGGATAAGAAAGGCGTGGCTCTACCGCTGGGCACCAAGAACCCAAAAGGGGACCCGACCCAAGGGGACACAATGATCGCATCAAACAGGTTGACAAGGCTCCCTGTGAAGGCGGCTCGACGCGGCGACGTGCCGCGGAAGGGGTGCATTACTGCTGACTATCCCCTATTTTTTTTTCGGTTGGGCTACCTAGCCACGGGGTTTTGTATCTCCCCGGCAGAGATGGGCGAACATATTACATTGCGCATTGCACAACTGTTGCTAGCGCCCAGCATCTTTCCCGCAGCTGGGCAATCGCTCTCTCACACGCGAGACGTCTCCGTTTCTCCCTACCACTTCGGGGCCAAGGCAGTTCTCTTCCGAGCCTTCCATCTGTCACCCACCCCCCCGAAATCCCAAGCGCTCAGGTGACGTTGGTGGCCGAATAAAACGCTTTACGCAGTGGTGGCCAGCCTGTGTGAGGCCCCGAGGTGGGCAAGGCCAATCGCAGCCGCGCGATGAGGGGCAGTGCCCAGACTGCCAAGGCTTGGCGGTCTTGGCACCGTTCCCTCCGCCTACTCACTCGGCGTAGCGTCGATAGCCAGTACCTGTCAATGCCGCACCCAACACGTAGGATGGCAAGTACTAAGCGCGAGAAGATACCTGATGATTATCGCCAAGACTGCCAAGACTTTCCGCTCGCTCTTGCCCTCATGCCCAGACTTTTGCGTAAATGTAAAGGGAGCGCATCCCCCCCGGAACCCATTCATGAAAGGCATTTCTCTTCTAAACATCTATCAATCTCATCTTGACTCTTCACAACCCGTGTTTGATCTGCTTGAGAGGCGATTATCTTTTTGTCGTTCAACTCGAGCGTTCTTTCTTGTGCCTGAACACACTACCAGCCTCCTTCCTACCTACCCAAACATACTAGTCTCACTCGCTTCTTGCCGCTGGGCTGAGCTGAACGTGTGCCGTCCCAGACAACGGCCCCCGGCCTAACAGAAACTCCGCGCCCAAGCAGCAGCAGCAGGCCGCCATGTCTCCTCCAGTTACGGAACAACAGCAGCAGTCGTCGGCGGCGTCGTCGTCGAGCGCCAGCAACGACTCCAAGTCGGCGACTCCTGCGCCTAGTGCCGCTTCCAACACTTCTCAGAGCAGTGCTACCCCTTCCACATCATCTGATGACAACCTCATCTGCCGATGGAATGCCTGCAACCAAAAGTTCACCACCCCAGAGTCGCTCTATGTAAGTCGATCAGTGCTCATGGTCTCATCGGAGCAAACCGCTAATTCAAAACAGGAGCACATCTGTGAGCGCCATGTTGGTCGCAAGAGCACCAACAACCTCAACCTGACCTGCCAGTGGAACTCTTGCCGGACCACCACGGTCAAGCGAGACCACATCACTTCGCACATCCGTGTCCATGTGCCCCTGAAGCCTCACAAGTGTGAGTTCTGCGGCAAGTCATTCAAGCGTCCGCAGGATCTCAAGAAGCACGTCAAGGTAAGTGCCGTCAGCCCGCGTCCAACTGCCGAGCATGATGGCTTACACTGTTCTTTCCCAGACCCACGCCGATGACTCTGTTCTTGTCCGGCCAGCCCAGGATCCCCAGGGTGGACTCAACTACAGGCCGCAGCCTCCCAAGGGTATGTCGCAGCTCAGTTCTCCCTCCCGGCGGTGGCCACCCGATTTTCCTTACCTCGAGGCTAATTCGCCTCCAGGCCCTTCTAGCTATTATGATCACAATGGGCAGATGCGAACTAACGCCGCCGCCTTCACCCATCAGGCCGGGCATCCTAGCGGCTACTACGCTCCCCAGCCCTCCACCAACTATGGTCTCTACTTCAACCAGCCGCCCCTGAACAACGCCCGCACCGAGCACCTTGGCTACAGCGCCGCTCCCGGTGGCTATGACCGAAAGCGCACCTACGACATGGTCGACGACTTCTTTGGCAGTGCCAAGCGTCGCCAGATTGACCCTTCCTCCTACGCCCAGATCGGCCGCTCGCTGATGCCCCTTCATGGCAACCTCTCCATCCCCAACGGCCCCATCGCCGCCGCTGCGGAGCAGTACATCCCTCAGCCGGCCGCCCCCCCTGCCGTCCACGCCGGTCCTACTCCCAGCCAGAACCCTCTCGCCCAGCAGTACTACCTGCCCATGCCCAGCGCTCGCACCCAGAAGGATCTCATTCACATCGACAACATCCTTGGCCAGATGCAAGACACCATCTACGAGAACGCCAGCCACGCCACTGCCGGGGTCCACATCCACACTGGTGAGGGTGGTTACAACGGCTACCGCAACACTCCTTCGCCTCCTACCTCTCACCGGTCGCCTGGTGGCATCCCCGTCACGGCCGACGGCTACCACGCCGTGTCTGCGGCTAGCATGGCTTCGCCTCTGACGGCCATCTCCTCTACCGGTACCCCCGCCGTGACGCCGCCTTCCAGCTCCATGTCCTACACCTCCGGCCACTCGCCCAGTCCGTCGTCCTCGGCCATGTCCCCGCAGTCCCGCCACGGCTCGACAGCCTCGGTCATGTACCCTACTCTCCCAACCAGCCTGCCCGCTGTCAGCCAAGGCTTCGGCCACTCTGCTACCACGACTCTGGGCCCCAGCTTTGAGAGCAACGAGCGCCGCCGCTACTCCGGCGGCATGCTTCAGCGGGCACGAGGAGGTCCTCTTCCCCTGCCTCACGAGGATACCAGCGGTGCCTCTACTCCCAAGGCGAGCGAGTCTGCCCTGTCGGTTGGCTCGCCGTCGTCAGAGTCTGATGTCAGTGACGCCACCCGCGAGCGCGAGGAGCAGTATGACCGGTGGCTCGAGAACATGCGTGTCATTGAGACCCTGCGCGAGTACGTGCGAGGACGCCTTGACCGCAAGGAGTACATCGACGAGACAGAGGATCGGCGACCAAGCAACGCCGACGCCATGGACATTGACCCCAGAAGCCCCAAGAACATGCCGAGGGAACTGGGTACGCCCCGTGAGGGATCCTCGCTCTACCCCATCCTTCGGATGCCAGGGGCTTAGGCTACTGGATGATTCGGCTGCTGGTCTGGCTGCACTTGTACTATTTTGCTTCCTTCTGATCCGGGATTCATCTTCACATATGGGGGGAACTTGCGCTGCGAGGTATCATGCTTACATGCGTCTGGGTTTGTCGGCAATGTCTGTTTCTGCGGTGCTGGAACACTATCGGTTGAAAACTGCCTTGTCTAGGAACGGCTGGGGAGGTTTTACGGAGGGCTTACAAGTCCTATTGGGACGGATGCAAGACAACAACATGGATGATGATTTGAAACATGCAAACAGTCAGATTCTTCTTTGCGTTTTATTCTTCTTTACTATCGGCGGTCGTCACTGGTCAATCCCTGGGCGATCGCGTATTTGTACGGTTGAAGGTCATGACGGATTATGAATTGTGATAGGAAAAGAGGGTTTGGGCAGAGGCTGTGGGAAAATGAGGGACTTGGTTTATACTGGAATATTATCGCCTGTGTGGCAGAATACCAAACTCTTTTGAATGCATTTTGATCTTGAACGTGATTGCTTGAGAGTCACCATCCAATTGCCCAGACTTGATACGAGATGCCAGATGCGAAGTGCAATGTCGATCGCATGACCAAATGCGCATGATGACCCGACTTCCGTGAATCAGAGCGATACACCGAAGAGAAGTACATGGATGATGCAGAACGTGCTCTGTTTCAAACACGACTGGGGAAGTTGGTGCTGGGCGCTCGTCAAGCGCGAGAGCCCGTGAGGCTGAGGCGACGGTTGATCACTCACAGGACGAATGAAGAGGGAACTCGCTCCATTCCAACGCGGATACGGTCCATCCATCTTGAGGCTAGGCATGTGCGTATTACGATGGACTTGCCAGACTGGCGAGAGTGATCTCCGTGTCACCTCGTCGCCTTGGTGTGGCCCGGATTGGATATATGCACTGCCGATCATGATGAAAACGGGAAGAGGGAGGAATTGAGCCAAACACGCCAAAGACGTCACAGCTCTGAAGGTTTGTGTAGCGCAGTAGGCTAGAGGTTCTAAGAATAGCTTCTGTTTAGATTAATCCCCGTTTGATGCTCTCGTGGTTCCCTACCAGGTGGTTTTTTTTTTTTTTTTTTTTTTTTTTTTTTTTTTTTTTTTTTTTTTTTTTTTTTTTTTTTTTTTTTTTTTTTTTTTTTTTTTTTTTTTTTTTTTTTTTTTTTTTTTTTTTTTTTTTTTTTTTTTCACTCGAGGTTCATGAGAGGGATATGGGATCTTTCTTTTCTGAGAAGGATGATGACACGCATTGGGCAAAAAGAGGTTGGTTCGGTCTGTTAGTCGAGCCGTCCCTCACGCGGGAAAGGGGAAAAGCAAGCCTGGTTTGCAGCGGGCCGTTGGTAGCTTGATACTAGGTTAGAGTAAGACGGGGGAGACGGAGAGAGTGAGAGCTGACCGCATCGGCAGTTGGAGAGGGTACGGCCGAGCTCGACAAGAAAGTCTCCCAATGAACGATGGAACACGAGCTCGTGGCCAAGGAAGGATTGGATCCTCCAGGGAACGTCAGCCCAGGTTATCTGAAACGAGAGGGAAATTGGGAATGACGGTTGGAGATGGTAGAGAGGTCAGAGGTAGATGGGAGTGTGGCGCTGCCCATCCAGGATGGTCTTGGACGACGTCAAGGGCCGTCCTTTTCCTTTCTAGAGATGCGAGAGCGACGGAGCTCTCGGGGGGTTTGAATGGGGTACCCCAGGGTCCATCTGTAAGTGAGAGGTCCCTGCGCCGGGGGAGGCTGAGCCGAACCAAGCGGGAAAAACACGATGATCAACAAAAGATGTCAAGAAACAAAAGAAAATTGAGGTAAACTGCGGAGAAACTGAAAGCAAGAGGAAGAGTAAGCTTACGTAGCTCCAAGGAACCTCAATTGGCAAGATTTCGAGCAGAGATTGGATGGATTCCGGGTGAGGCTGGAATGGGGCAGAGCTGGGGGAATTACGATTGTCAGATGTAGATTGATCGTCTTCCAGGTTTGCCGAGTATACTTGGAAGTACCTTGGGTAGTTTCTCTCTGTTGGCGGTGACGCTTTCCATGTGTGGGCTGTGAATGTTTATATAAACGCGGGTCTCTCGGTCTTTGGATCCTGTGGGCTAATGGTTTCGATCATCACTGTTAGGATCAAGACAGAGGCGGAACTGACTTGTTCACATTGTTCTCGATTCACACACAAGGGTACAGCATCTGTGCTACTTTCCTCCTCCCACAAGATCATCATCATCCTCCTCCTCCTCCTCCTCTCCCATCTCGTCCACCGTCACATCAGCCCAACATGCGCTTCTACTCCATCGCAGCCCTCCTTCTGGGCAGCACCGCCCTCGCTGCCCCCGCCCACGACAAGCGCGAAACCTGCTGCTGCTGCGACATCTCGGAGCCCGCCATCGTCTGCCGCGAGTCGGACGACTGCATGTGCGCGGCCGTCATGTGCCCGTCCGGAGTCCCGACCATCTGGGCCGACGTCGTCGAGCCTACCCCCGTCCCGGCCGTCAAGCGCGAGGATGACGACGAGGACTCCTCCTCATCCCCCTCCAAGGAAGAGACCCCCAAGAACCCCTTCGAGTGCTGCTGCTGCAAGCCCGGGGACCTCGTCGTCGTCTGCGACTGGAGGTCCTCGCCAGACAAGTGCATCTGTCCCGCCATCGCCTGCCCGACCGACGCTCCCACCGTCCGGCCCGAGCCTCCCACGCCGACCTCGTCCCCGGAGCCCTGCTGCTGCTGCAACATCGCCAAGGAGGCCATCGTGTGCGAGGTGCGGGAGGAGCATGAGGACCAGAGCTGCATCTGCCCGCTTGTCATGTGCCCTACCAATGCTCCCACACTGACCGTGTACCCGGAGCCCAAGAAGACGGGCAACTAGGAGAGAAACAAGAAAATAGACAGGAAAGAAAGAAAGAAAGAAAGAAAGAAAGAAAGAAAGAAAAGCCTTTGATGTGAGCATGATGAGGTGGAAATGAAGTTTACGTACTAAAATTGGGATTACTGTGTTCATGTTACATTCGATGGACGGGTGTCTTTTTTTACTCTTCTGATGTATATACTTTTAACCTCCTTGGGTCAAGATGAGATTCCAATGGACATTCCGCAGTTGAAACACCCGGCTTTACAACGCCGGGCCCTGGCCAGTGCCTTTGTCTTGTTACCAATCACCCGCTCAGAAGTATGGGCTTCTCTATTCTCATTAATCTCGCCGCTGCTCATCGCCCAATGCTCCTGCGACCTTACCCAAGACAAGGGAAATGCATGTTCTCGGGTAATAGTTGAGAGAACTTGCAGTTACCCTGCCGTGGTGTGCCCAGACGAAAATCTCGCCGAGTCTTGGTGGAGTCATGTTGACGCCGATCTGGTCCGACAGAAACACACGACAGAGAGAATGACGCACTGATTCAGGTGAAACAGTCTATGATCTCACGCAGAAACAGACTGGACAAACTGAGCCAGAGGGACTTGTAGGCATGCTGCATCCAACGAAAGGATCGGCACCACACCACGAGAAGCATTGGTTACCCGAGAACCAGGCTACTGCTATAGCGTCAAAACTAGCCCATGATGCCTCAGTTGTACAGTTAAACCCCGTGTGGAGGATCTAGAGCTTAGCAACTAGGCGTTGTAAAACGGTCCATCATGGTGGCGGAACCATCGATTCTGGTATGGCGCCACCCCTCTCACAGGAGCCAATGAGCTCTCTCCTACAAGAGACATCTCGATGGAAGAGGAAATACCACAAATGGAGTGGTCCTTTGATCTACTCCCGGCTAAATGAGCGGTTTTTATCCAGCAAAGGCCGAGGCGAAAGCAGAGAGGAAGCTCGCTTGATCGAGACAGGCACTCAAAGCACAGCAGAATCGGCTCCAGGAACAGCATGTGTAGGTCATGAAAAGCCAGAGATGGCAAGATAAGAAATTATACACTATCGAATATAGATAGATATAGATGGAAAAGCTACCCCGAGGGCCAATATGT
Source organism: Fusarium nematophilum (assembly GCA_033030565.1). Lineage (NCBI taxonomy): Eukaryota > Fungi > Ascomycota > Sordariomycetes > Hypocreales > Nectriaceae > Fusarium > Fusarium nematophilum. The sequence goes on from JAVIXY010000018.1 coordinate 277,681, forward strand.
CGTGTCCCTACATCTTCCCCTGGGTAGATTTGCTCTATGTACAGTGTTTTGCTGGATCCCGCATTACCCACCAGCTGCCACAGTCACCTCGTCCTGTTTCACCGGTGGCGCTTCGCTGCCGCCCACCCTCCAGCTGATTTCCGTAGTAACATCCTTCTCTTGACGCCCAGGACCAGTGGCAGCTGTCGACTGTTGAAAGTCGGCTTGGGAAAGGGGGGAGGCAACATGTCATTGGGGGAAAGGTGGCCGCTGATGGGTAGCAATGCGAAAATTAGACCGCAGCGTAAACGGGTATATAATAACGGGTCATCAAGTGCCCTTCGGCTGTCCGATTGTCGATGGCAGGGTCCAGTCGAAGGGCGGGTTAGTTCGCTGAGTTTTTTTTTTTTGGTTGCGGGAAGAAAAGTCCCCAAGAAGAATCGTATTCAAGACTTTGTCGTGACGTGTCGTCCAGACGGCTTGAAGGCGCATCGCCGGCGACGGGTGGGAAAAAAGAGAGGCAAGAAACGGCAGGCATCTCTTTATTGGAACTGAGTACGATCCTTCTCCTTCAGCCCACCAATTTGGTCCATGTCGATCGAGTAGAACTGGCCCTTGGCCTCCTTCTCGTAGGCGGGAAGCTGCTCGTCGTTCATGGGCTCGAGGCCAACAGCCGAGTTGTCGCCAACCCGGACAACAAGCACGCGGCCGCTCTTAGGTCGACCCTGGTCGTCCTGCTCATCAGGGAAGGTGATGTGAATCTCAGGAACATTGTCGGGAGAATAGGGCGGCGAGTTGGGGTTGGCAAGCATGGGGTGGCCTTTCTCGTTGATGACGAAGACGCTGGAGCGGCCATTGTGCGTCGTCTCGATGGTGAGGCCGCGGTGGTTGGCGAAGCGCTTGGTGTTGGCGTCGTAGTAAGAAGGCAGAACATCCTCCTGAGCACGGAGGGCCTGCTGGCGGCGGGCCCGGCGGAGGAGGAAGAGGATGGAGACCAGAATGAGGCCGAGGAAGACAAGGCCGAGAAGTCCGAGCATCATGTTGATCATGGTGTCGTCCGAGCCATCGGAATCAGGAGGCAGGTCGGTGGACCGAGCGACGAGGTTCTGAATGGAAGGCATCGTGGATAGAATTAGGGTCGCAACGTGCGTCTACGATGACGATGACAGTGATAATTTGAGTTCGTGATAGTCAAGGGGGGGCTCCGGTGTACAAAGTGAATGAGCGACAGGTCGGTAGAGCCTATAATTCGGGTTCCATGTCAGCAAGCCAAGCCACCAAGAGAGAGCCATCGGCAAGTGCAATGAGCCATGCTGCGCAGTGCTATGGTGGTGTTGGTGGTGGTAGTCAATGCCATCTGCAATGCATCGCCCCATATGGTTGCGAAGTCCTCATTCCGTACCAAGGTCGGGAGATCAGTCGAGGCTGGACCAGTATACGTCGGCCAAACCGAGCGATTTCCCTCCCACCAATTCGATGCATGCCACCCAAACAGAATCCGCAGACAGAAAATAGAGAGGCAGGTGGAGGGTCAGATGGGACAAGACGTACGCCAGGGAGAGGATATCGCCAATAGTCTGATGGTGAATACCTGGCTGGGACCGTGGAAAACGGAGGTGGTTGGGGGGGGTGGTTTGGATTGGCTCGGATTAGCCTGGAAAACGAAGGGAGAGGGGGGGTTGGAAAGACCGGACGGATATCAGCTGAAAGAGTGAAGCTGAGTATCCAAGGAGGAGGGTAAAAACAAAGAGGGTGAAGAAGGATGTACAGGAGCAAAAACGATGCCGTTGACGGGAATTCACGAAGCTGGCCCGCGAGGATTGGGGTTGGAAGAGAAGAAGAACGAGCGGGAGGAGCTGGTTTTTGCTGGGGGAGTAGGCCATTGATGAAAAGAACAGGGGGCTTCCATTTGGGGCCGGACGGAAATGAGACCGCGCCGGGGTGCTGCTGGCCGTGCTGTGTCCAGCGCCAGCGGTAGGGGCCACTAGGCGCTGGAGAGGACGTTGGACGGGCGCTAGGGCCACTGTTCTCTTGGTCCTCTCAGGGGCAGCGCCGCTGCAATTGGCCACTAGAAGCCGCCGGTGTTGGTGTGCTGGGGCCCTGGAGCTCTGCAGGCACTGCGAGTGTGGCACCTTTTGCCCTCTGGGTGGTGCGGGGCGCCGCAGCGAGGCGGTGGGCTAGCTCGCCAATTGGATGCTTGGATGATTTGACAAAGGCCCGCCTCCCTGGCACGTCGCTTCCTGTAGAGGTGGCATCGTCAACTGGACTCGCTTGCGACGGGGGTCATGCTTGGGGGCCAGGGCCCGTTGTCCTTGCTGACCCTCGGCTGGCTGATTTTCAGGCCGGTTCAGGGTGCTGAGCACTTGCTGGGATGATTCGTTGGCATCCATCGCCTTCTTCGTCCCTTGTACGCGCGCGCTTCATTGGCTGCAGCCGTTGGTGGGCGCTCCGCTTTCCCCTGCCAAGCCTCCAAAGCCACGGTCCTTCGGTGCATTCAGAGTGGAGGGTGGAGACCCGTGGATGAACCCCCGTTTTCAACACAACAGGCTTCTCTATCGATAAGTAGCAAGCAACGAGGCAGGACTGATCTGGATTGGACTGGCTTGTTATTCATGCCTGTCTGTGAATGCTGGAAAGGGCCTAGAACCAACACGAGAGTGGCGAGCACGAGGGCAGGCTTCCATCAGCCAAGATGACGCCAATGCAAGGCACGGAGATATCACACATAACGCCACGACGTTTCCGATCAAAAGAAAAGCAACCTAAGCCCTCCACTCTTTCATCAATGAAAAACGAAGGAGAAGCGCTGCCTCACGCGATGAGTCCACGCCAAAGCAGTCAAGACCTTCCAGTCATCATCGCATCGCCACCTCCTTCAGGGTCTTTTCCGCACGAGGAGAGCCACCCGGCACCTGTAAGCATGCAGGCACACGCGTTTCTTCTGGACTTGAGTGCTTTGCTGCTATTTCCAGCGACGAGACGCAAAAGGAAGGTACGCACGGAGTCTCGAGAACAAGCCTCATCCATGCTCGGTCGACAAAGACGCAATCGCTTGCTCTGGCATCTCCCTTTGTGGCTCGCTTGTCCGCCTTCATCACGAGTGGGAACCAACATTGCGCATTATTATTACTACTAATACCTATCCATGGCTTTGTCCCCATCAGCAGACTTTGAAGCCTCCTTTTTCAAGTCTCTGCAACCATTTTCTATTGTCTTTTTTGGCGAGCAATGCGTCAGACTTGGGTCTCCGCAACCGCCAGCTCTTTTCCGGAAAGGCACAGACTCTGGCTCTTGGCCTGTCGCATTTAATTCGACTGAAGCTACATAGAATGATGACACTGGTGGTCACGTCACTCCACGTTCTTTGACATCAACCACGCCGTCCATCCCGTCGATTCTGCACGCGTTTTCAGCAACTCCCGACTTCATACCGTCCGTCTGTAGCGGCCCCGGCGTGCCCACAAAGGAAGACCGTAGCCCTGCTTCCTTTAGGGTAATCTGAATTACCGACTGTGTGTTGTCGGTCAAGCCTTTTGGGTTTTTCTGGGAGCTCACAGAACCACGACCAATAACTTTACATCAGCACGTGAAGTATTTACCATCGCTTCCTGCGACACCCGGGTTTCGATCCCATAGCCAAGAGTCTCCCAATGTCACAACTGCTCAAGCTTCCTTGTTGCTTCCACTGTTTATTTACCTGCCAAAGCTTGTCGTTCAAGTGAACGAACGTTGCTCTTCAAGTAGCTCGAAATAGCCCCAGTCGGTTATGTGCTGGCAAATAGCTGATAGGTACTCAAGACGAGATCAGGGCAATGATGGTACCGTGCCAATCACCTAAAGGTGCATTTATTTCTCTCCAAGTCAACATCACTGCTTATTGTTTTCTCGGGGAGTTGCCCATCGACCCTAAGAAGGACGGAGGCGAGAGGTGCCTCAACCTGCAAAAGAAAACGAACAAGTTCTCCCCATGAGCGTCCACCGTACGTAAAGGCTGGAAGCACAAACAAGGGGACAGACGATGAGTCGCAGCAGGTCGTAGGGCCTCCTTATTCAATGTCCTCTCCCGAAGGGCATGGTGAACTGGGCATGTGCCCTCAAAGAAAGGCGTTATAACACACGTCTCCCGTTTTACTCCTGCAACGACGCTCTAGTTAAATCCATCCCCGGAAACAACAAACCATTCCCACGCTGCGGAAACACTTTGCGGGAAGGCCCAGGCTTTCAGGCCAGCGCTGGTGCAATATTTCTTTACAGAGAGAGGTTGGTGAACTCAACGAAAGGAATGCAAGACAAGACAACACACCAGTCAAGCAACTCCGTGACAGTCGGATAATGGGCAGTGAAACATGTTCAACCACGGCAACCAAGCACAATCTGGCATCTCCGGCACAGCGCATCGATGACACAAAGCATGTCGAGGTCTTTTATGTGGCGACCGTTGGATATTGGTGCGTCGTCGCATCATCCCACCCATTCACCGCGGAGCTGTTGAGGCATGTATGGAAGCCAGCATTTGACATTACGTACGGGTCTGGTCGGGCGGCATGGTTACCCTGATTCATTGACTGTGGTAAAGGTTGTCGGTCTATCGCTTTGAAGACCAAGGCTGTGATCGAGCAGGATTGAAGGTTTTGATAATGGGCCGTAGTGCAACAGCTTTTTGCGCGCCACCAAGGTCGTGGGGTTGACATGAATAAATTCCAGGGGCGACCCAAGGGCATTTCAAAGGTTATCTATCGCCATGGGGACCGGCGGGTATTACTCAACACATCTGCAAAGCGACACATGAGTCCTTTGCCGGCCTAGCCTTCTTTCTCCCTTGCGTCCCAGCCCAGGGCAACGAACAGATTTGGGTTGGCTTCGCCTTGCAGCCGGAGATTGATGGAGGGCGGATCGAAGATCATCAAACCGACGAAGGCAATGCCGGATTGCTTGCCACATCCCGTTTGCTGTTTGCTTTGAATGCACCTATGGGCTGGTTCTCCCACGGGCGCCATCCGGACTCTCGCAGTACAAGAGCTCGGCCATAATGAGGTTTGGGAGTCGGTGTCATGTTGATGCGCAATCAGCCGCCTTTGCTCAACAACGCTGACCGCTCGGCCACGTTCAGGCCTCCTTTTCAGGTGGCTTGGCTTGTCGCTTCTTTCTGAGGGCGCCGAGACAGTCGGCGGAGACCCGCAATCTGCAAATTCGCCAATGTGTCAAACAACCGTCCTGAGACTCGGGAGGAGGCAACTTTGTTGTCGAGGCGGAAACCAACCCTGCAAGGGAAAGGCCGAGATGCGACCTATGCTGCCTGCATGTCGACTATTTGACCAGCCCGCGAGCCCGGCATGACCGAGAGCAGAGGCGGAAGCAGGACGTGTTCTTATTATCAACCGCGATTCCTGTCGATCAAGTCAATGATCCTGGGTGAGGATCTCTTAAGCCGCCCACTCCTAATTCACTCGTACATAGTACACAGAAGCAGGCGAAAGGTCTCGGCTGCAGGCACAGCCAAGATCACGGATCACGCACGGACTTTTTGCTGCTCGGCTCTAATGAGTGCCTGCCTTCTTTCTACAAGTTTTGAATGCTTTGAGTACCTCGACGGTTCATTGTTTACATGTTCCTGCGCAAAAGAAGGCACGATGCAAAAAGAGTCAAAGACGCGAAACTCAAAGGCTCCCTGATCAGGATTGAGTTTGGCGGGTAACGAGCGACTAATCCCATCTGGGACTGGCCTTGAGGCTAGGCTGCGATCTTGGTCCAGCCAGGAGGGGCCGCCCAGGCTTGGCTTTGGGGTCCTGGACTGAAGGCTTGAGCATCACCAGCCTCTAGAGAGCTAGGACACTTTGACATTGTGCACCATCATCATCGGCTTGTAATTCTCAATCTCTTTTGGGCAAGTTGATGGAAACCAGCAGGTGAGCAGAAAGCAAGTGACGGCATCAGAATACCGATTGTCGATTTTGCCAGGTGGAGAGAGAAGCGACAGGTACATGCCTAGTACGCATTGGGCTCCCTCCACTTTGCAAGACTCACATCTCTCTGTCTCTGGGAGAGTTCGATATCGGCGTCCAACAAATGGTGCAGCTGGGATCAAAAGGTCACTCACATGCACATCACGGTTCGTACAACTCTCGGGAGATGCGAGGCCCCTCCTTGTACCAAGCACCGACGCAGCACGAAGGGGACGGAGAGCCAGCCAGCTGGCGATACACACGAGATGGGTTCTACGTGCGGTTGCAGCCCGACTCCAGGTCTAACAACGGGCAGAGGAGGGGAGTTGGACAACGGGAGATCAGTCGGCAAACTGATTAGATACTTGTTCATGTACCCAGAGGCGATGTTTCCCGCCAGCGAGTTGCCTGGGTGGCATGTCGACGAGACAATAGAACCTTACACAAGATACACCGACTGGACACAGAAGATGGCGCAAATGTGATGGGTTGAGAGGCTGGTCATTCTGCATCGCTTGTGGCCCTGCCCAGGTTTTTGCTGCCTGCTTTCATAATAACCATGTGCCGTTTATTTGGTTCGCTTCCTGCTGCACTCCCAAGAGGCGTTGTTGAGTTGATGTGATTTGCCTTGGTTCTCCTCTACACTCGAGCTCCCCTTCATTATTCCCTCCTCGTCCCTCATCTCAACCTTCGTCCCCTCCTCATCTTTACTCCGCACCAAAAACATCAAATAAACCTATTTCATTGCTCGCCGTTCCCTCCCTCCTGTGGGCCATTGTCACCTAAACTCGTGGACTCGGAGCTCAATCGGCGGCTATCAGTCCTGTCCGTGAGCCATTGCCCCCCTCTATTGGAAACATCGGAGCTCCTCTCCTCTCCTCATCTTCCTCCCTGATCGTCGGGCCGTTCGTCCACGGTGCTCACAATATCGACTTTGAATCCTCCCTGCTCAACCAGCCCTTGTTGTCGAGGACCCTCTTTCCCCATCTCATACTATTCTGTTTTCGCCGCACGCCCACAACCCGGAAAAAAGGCTGGCCACCACCAACAACAACCTTGCGAAAGGCTACCGGTACAGAACACACAGACAAACGCACTATCGGCCTTGTCTCGCCCGTCATTCCCATCATTCCTCTCCCCCAGGCCGCACATGAGCTCTCCCTTAGCCTCGAGGGAAACCCGCTCCTGCTGCCCATCTCTCGCCTGTTCTCGTATCCACGCATTCCGGCACTCAGGCTGGCGCACCACCTTGCTGCTGCTTGCCCTTGTTTTGCTCGCGGGCGACTACATGTAAAACTGCTCTACGCCCGCCTGGCTCGAGCTGTCGGTTCCCGCACCTTTCTTCTATCGCCCTCGTCCCTGCCTAGCATCCCCCTCGTCTGTCCTTCCTGACCGTTTTTCTTTGCTCTTCCATATCTCGCTCGCTCTCTTTCTACTTGACCTTATTCCACACCTAATGCCTTAACTTAATCCTCCGACTTCTCGTCACATCTTTCCGAGTACTCGATCGAAGCTTCCATTGGCTTTCCGCACTCCCCGCTTCGCAAACCGCATTGAGGCCATTGTTCATCACCACTTCCATATCGTCGATATAATTTGTCCGATATCTACCTACCTACCTACGTCGTATCTACCGACTTGACTTGTACATTCTCTAAACGTACAGCCTGTTTTTCCGTACCTACGAATCCCCACCCCGTGGCCTCCCGTACATGTCGCTACAGCTTCGCATTTAAAACCACGGACCGAAGAAATTCGTACAGATCTGCTCGGTTCAGGGTCGTCCCGTCACATAATCCGCCCCAGGTGTCAAGGATCCTGTCGCATTCCTAAACGTATACCACACACAAAACGACGCGACCTCGCGCACACGTACACACATATACGGCACCCGGCACTGCAGACTCGCACACGCCCTTTCCTTCATCTTCAATTTTGCTTACAGGTTTTTTTTTTTTTTTTTTAGCCTTCGGTGACTCCCTCCCGGTTCATACTTCGCGCCTGCACGGCAGCTGTGTGCAGCTTCAACTCGGCATACATGCCTAAACCGTCAACCATCTGTGAGTAATTAGCAGCATGCACAGTCTATTTGTATGCACCTTATTGCTCTTGCTCTTGCTCCTGCAATTGCCACGCTGGCTTTGAAAAGTTGAAGCTGCGTGCATCGCCTTCCCAGTGTCAATAAAAGGCACCTTGGGCCCCCCTGTCCTCCCTCCGACCTGAATCTCTCAGCCTTACCCAACCTGGTCCCGTATTTATTTTTTTCACCTCCGCATCCTTTGGAGTGCTCCGATCAAATATTGGATTGTGCTGACGCAGCTCCGGCTTTTTGCCATCCTAGTCTCATCTTGTATCTTTCGATAACAACTACCGACTTGCCCCCAGTATCAACTGCACTCTGCACTTCTTTAGTGTCATTACCTCCCCGCCATCCATCATAAAACCCTTGCCTCACAACGCGAAGAGCCAGTCGCTCAAACAGCATCCAAATCCGGCCGAGATCTTTGTTGACTCGTCTCCGATCTTGTCTTCATTCGGAGCATCCTGCCCGTACCGACGTCTCGAGTCCAGCAGTGTGGCCCCTTGGAGCCAAGGCCCAGCCGCCATCTGCCGCTCCATCTCCCTCACTAAACCCTCGCCTCCCTTGCGCTAAAACGCCAAATCCTAGCGCCAACTCCTGTCGAGTTGCATAGGTAGTTACATCCCAGCCCAAAACACTCACCAGGCCCCGACACCGCTAGGGGAAATCCGTTCTCCCTCAACTTGTTACTCCTGCCTCTTTTTTGTTGACGACGAATTCCATCGGCTCTCCTCATTTTCACCATGTCGGTATGTTGTCGATTTTTTTTTTCTCTCCCTCTTGCCCCCTCTGCTCTTCAACCCGAAACCTTCATTTATCCACATGCCATTCCCTGTCGTCCCTCATGTCTCCATTCCTTGTGCCTGCCGTGCCATGCCGTCAGCGCCTTGGCTCGGTATCCCTGGTCCAGGGAGTGCGACGTCAGAAGTGCTCGTGTGTCTCAACCAAAAAAGCGCCAAACTAGCGCGCAACCGGATTCGCTACGGCGTCGAGTCTGCGACCAAAAACTGGCCGCCTACCGACCACGCTGGTCCTCCATATGCAACACCAAACCAAGCCCTGTGAAAAGCACACATCATCACAACACATCACTTCTGAAATCTCTTTTGTTGCTGTTGTTTTTTTCTCTCCTCCTCTACGCTGTGCATTGAATGCTGACAGCGCTTCTTCCTATTTACTAGTCGCGCCCGGCCAGGCCATTCCCCAATCTCGCCATGCCCGCGACTTCCATCGATAAGCCGCAGCAGTCCATGGCCTCCTCCGCCTTTACACCCTCCAACATCTATCACGACGCCATCTGGGGCCGCCCATCTATCACCAATGCCAGAGACCGCTCGATTGCCCCAAAAGGTGCGTCACTGCTGTCCTACCATCTGCCCTGCCCCGCCGCAGCGCAAGAGTACTCACGCCCAGTGTCAGACACCGACGACACCACCACAGGATCCAGTGCGTTCCACAGAAAGTCCGACGCCGAACGTTGGCGCTCGGCTCCCTGGAACAACATCAAGCCGTCGCGATCGACCAGCTCATCGCCGAACCGAACGCGAGATGAAGGCATCGGTAATGCCTCCGGGTTCTTCGATACCACTCGTGGCATGACCAACGGCTTCAATGGCAAGACTTTCCAAGACGACTCCAGCGCATACGGCAACGCCTTCCCTGCCACGAAGCGGAGCCCTCAAGAGAGTTCGTACATGGACTCAATGGCTGGATACGGTTCGGCTCGCGATTCCAATGTTCCTCCCTCTCGACAGTCCCAAGGATCCCCAGGCTATGACCTGTACATCAATGGTCGCGGTCACACCCCGAGTAACTCGATTCAATCCCAACGACCAATGCCCACCCACTCGTCCTCGTTTCAGAACCAGTCGGCGAACCAACGCGCCTTCAATTTCAATAACCAACAGATTGACGAGGACCTAGCGCTGAAGTTCAGCCGCCAGGTGACGCTCGACAACACAACCGCAGCCGCGGCAGCTGTGGCTGGATCCTCTGTCAACCCAGCTTCGCAGCCCTTCCAGCTGGACCCTGGTTCTCAGCCTTGGGTCAATGAGGGTGCTGCATCACGATTCAACACCAGCGTCGACTTGGGCCATGACCCGCTGGCTGTTCAAATGCCAGGCATGAAGCGGGGATCCATCGACCGTGTCTCTTCTGGATCGAACTACCACCTTGAGCAAGGGAGCAGTCCCAGGAACATTGTACCCAATGCAGAACTTTGGCCCTCCCAAACTTCTTCCCGGGACCCGAGAACGATCGAGCAAGAGCGACGCGCTCCAACTCACTTCATACCATCATTTGCGCCCCCCTATTACCCAAGCCAATTTCACTATCCCAACCTTCCGTCTCAATACCATACTAACTTCATTGACCCTTATTCTCAAGGCTTCCGCCACCAAATGATCCCCGGGTATGGATTTGCCCCGCTCCACGCGGGCTACGCATTGAGCGGTAACTTTCAAATCCAACCTGCTCGGGATCAGGATCCTGGAAAGGGAGTCCGGAGCGTTCTGCTGGACGAATTCCGCATCAGCTCAAAGAACAATCGACGCTATGAACTCAAAGATATCTACAATCATGTCGTCGAGTTCAGCGGGGATCAACATGGGTCGAGGTTTATTCAGCAGAAGCTGGAGTCTGCCAACAGCGACGAAAAGGATCAAATCTTCAGCGAGATTGTGGTCAATGCCGTTCAGCTGATGAGGGACGTGTTTGGCAACTATGTCATCCAGAAGTTCTTCGAGCACGGAAACCAGGTGCAAAAGAGGGTCTTGGCCGAGAAGATGAAGGGCAAGATGATTGATCTGTCCACGCAGACATACGCCTGCCGCGTGGTCCAGAAGGTGGGTGCACATCCGATCCTTGCATACACAGCCAACTAACCAGCCCTGACAGGCCTTGGAACACATTCTCGTGGAGCAGCAAGCGGAGCTCATCAAGGAACTCGAGCCCGATATTGTCAAAGTAATTCGGGACGCGAATGGGAACCATGTGGTCCAAAAGATCATCGAGTCCGTTCCCAGGCGGCATCTTGACTTCATCATGGCCGCGCTGAAGGACCATGTGACAGGCTTTGCATCCCACGCCTATGGATGCCGGGTTATCCAGCGAATGCTTGAGTATGGAAAGGATGACGACAAGGCTACAATCATGAAGGAACTTCACGGTTCAATCCAAATGCTCATCCTCGACCAGTACGGCAACTACGTGGCGCAGCATGTCATCCAGAACGGCAAGCCCGAGGACCGGGAGAAGATCATCCAGCTGGTGATGTCTCAGCTCTTGACTTTGTCGAAGCACAAGTTTGCCTCCAACGTGGTTGAGAAGTGCATTGAATACGGTTCGGAGCAGCAGCGCTGCGATATCCGGCGGCAGGTAACGGCCGTTGCCCCTGATGGATCCAGCCCCTTGCCGCAGATGATCAGAGATCAGTATGGCAACTATGTAATTCGTAAGTTCTGACATCTTGGGTGTAGTTCGAGGCTGACCTGGTATAGAAAAACTTCTCGGCCAACTCAAGGGCACGGAGAGGGAAATTTTGGTGGAGGACATCAAGCCCCACTACTACATTTTGAAGAAGAGTGGCCCGTCGCGACAGCTCCAGGCTTTGGAGAAGCTTCTTGAACTTGGCAGCGGAGGCCCACCGACGAAGAATGGACTGAGCGGGCTCCAGGTTGATGTCAACTCGTCAACTGCGACGCCCGTCTTGACGAACGAGTCGAACAGCCCGCAAAGCACCGGCCCGCCCAGCACCAGCGCGAGTGCTATTGACGTTCCCGTCGACGATATTGCGGGCAAGACGTCGACTACAGATGGGGCTACAGTGCGAGTGCAGGACAATGACGCTTAGGGGCGGCAGCGACAGTGGCACGCCCACCTGAACGGCAACTTGGTTCACGGAATTGTATTGAGATCTCTGACCGATATGACTTGCGCGGTATGAACACGACACAACAGCCGAGGTTCTTGTCCTTGGGCTTGAGATGAGCACACCAGCACAAACACCACCTTCACATGGAATATATGGCATCATTATACGGTTTACTAATGCAGCGCAACATTGCGGGGACGCAGATCCGTCCCTTGCTCAGCGCTCGACTTGAAGATACGGTTACCCTTCACTGTTTATTCTGGAAATTCTTCACAGCGACTGGTGCGGTTCATGGGTCATGGGTAGAACGGGAAGCTCTCATGACATGGTGGGCACGGCCCGCTCGCAAGCGGGAGATGGAACACATAAGACAAAACGGAGGCGATTGGTGTTTATCTGGGTCTTGGGTGTACTGTTTGTTTTGGTAGTTTTTCTTTCAGGGTATATGTTGTAGTGAGTTTTAATGCAGCGCGGACTGATGGGTTGATGCAATCCACAGGTGGAAGGACTAGATGACGGGCAATGAAGCGATAAACTGGGGTCTTTGGAATTTCAACTCGGGTTCAAGGGACGAAGGTCTTCACTCTGGAATGGCGGCGCGTGGGGTGGGAAGAGCAAGTAAAACTGGCCACGGTTACTTCCATAGACACGGTTTAACAGGACATCGTACAGGAGATTGTTCTATCGGTCACTGACTCTGCTCCCCAGTTGAGTGATGTTCTTGAAGAGACTGATGAGATTGTGCCAGGATACAATGCGCCATGTAACTGTAGAAGGGGCCAACCGGTACCTACCTAGCTGGATAGAACAAGGGGAATACTGTAGAGCCATTATATTCACCCTTGCTAATGAATCCCGTTTATTGCCAATCGTCGTACCGGCGGATTGTAGTTGGATTATCCATACCGTAGGGTGCTTAGTGGAGGGCAGTAGTCTGACCCCTGCGGTTAACATCGGTACCTAGCAAACCTGCCCCTGGTCAAGATGACGCCACGTGCAGGAGGGGGTACGTAGTTGCCGATTCCGCTCCGAAACTTGCCCTCATCCCTCCATCCTTGGCTACAAACATTCACATGGAATTTTGTTATCTTCAACCTCCTCATACTGGCATCAACAAGAACCATCCTGCCCCTATGAGTGCCCCATCTCGAGCCCGGTAGTCCACGCCATCTTCCGCCCACCTCCGCCGCATTCCTGCGGGGTCTCTGCCCGCCATGACGGCCGCCGCCCGACTGAGGTTCCTGAACCCGCATGTGCTGCGCGCCGTCCGCGCGGCTCCTCGAACTGCGGCATTCGCCCGGCACAGAGGGACATTTGCGCGGAGGCGAGGCAAGGCCGTCGAACCTCAGCCGATGCAGAGCGACAAGCCCCGACCTCTCAATGCCTCATCCGGTGTCATCGGTGGTGCCGCGAGCCGGCCCATGACGGAGCAGAGCGCTCCTCAGCAACCGGCGCAAACCGCTCAGTCCGACAATACGGTCCCGACGACGAAAACAAGCAGCCAGAGCTACTCAACCGAGCTCAAGGAGACGACAACCAGCAAGCTTCAGCCGAAAGAGGATGAAACCTCCCAAGAGGAACGTGCCAGACTCGCTCGGGAGGAGGCCAAGCAGAGCGGCCCGCTTGAAGCGGTTCTGCACATGCAGCCGCCTGAGAGCATGGAGCCCGGCCCTGCCATGTGTCCACGGCCATATGTCCACCAGTTTGATAGCTACTCGCTGGTCAAGCATTTGCAGGACGGGGGCTACTCGCAGGAGCAGGCTGTGACGGCTATGAAGGCAATTCGGGCGCTCCTCGCGCAGAACCTCGATGTGGCGCAGTCGAGCTTGATTAGCAAGAGTGACGTGGAGAATGTGAGATCAAATCATCTCTATATCGTTTTATGAGAGGGTTCACGAGGCTGACAGGCTTGCTTAGGAGACGTACCTTTTCGCAGCGGCTTGCTCAGAACTGAGCACCGAGATCCGGAATAATCGAAGGCTTGAAGAGGAGCAGTTGCGACAACAGCGAACGCACCTCCAACACGAAGTAGACATCTTGACACAATCTCTCAACCAAGAGGTTCTGACCCTGAACGACAACGTGCGGGGCATGTTCAACGATCGCAAGATGGCTGTCAGGGAGGAGCAGAAGGTGGTGGAGAGTGCTGTAAGATGGACAAAGCCGTTCGGCAGACACGCCAAGTCTGACAAGGAAAACAGGTCCAACAAATCAACTATAAGATCAGCATCTTGCTCAGCAGTGACGCCAAATCAGAGATTGAGGCAGTGCGTTGGATTCTCATCCGCCGATCCGTCCTGGGCATCCTCTTCATGGCGGTTCTCACCCTGGGCACACTTCGCTACGCTACGTACGTAAGCCACGAACGACAGAGGGAAGTAGATCTGAAGAAGAAGGAGGAGGAGGAGAGGAGACGGAACGGCGGCAAACAAGACCGCTTATCAGACGCCGACGCGGCCGCAATTCTGGCTGCCAATTAAGGCTCGCATCACGACTCAAACTTTATACAACAGACGGACGACAATATTTTCCTTGGGATTTATAACCGATACCCTATAGACTTATTTTCTGACCTTGGGAGTAGGAGGGACTCTACTGCTCGTGCATTGGTAGGACCGGGACTGGATTGCGTTGGGGGTGGGTGGTTGAGGGTTGCCATGAGCCATGATGAAAGGGGGAAAGACTCCGCACATTCAGATTTGACAAACACACTTGGCTTTGACAAGCCTTTTCCCTAGACGTGTTATATATAGAGACTTTTGACTGTATGTCAACATCATATTATGCCTTGATTTGGCTTCCAAATGCTGACGGAAGACTAACGTATTCCAATGTGTGAAGGGTATTCCAAGATTCGAAGGGACTGTTGCAAGCCACACTGCCCCTCATGCACCGCCACGAATGCTGCACTTTCCATTAACACGTGTGATAAAGTATCCCACGCGTCAGGCCTTATCGCCCGTCGCGTCTTCCGGCTCCCGTCGCATTTCATCACCAAAAGAACCCCCAATACCGCCAACGAAGCATCACCACCTACCAGTCAGCCCCATCCCGTCACCAATGGCGCCCAATCCACAAGCAGAAGAGCCCCCGGCCGACGCCGGCCCAGCCACCGCGGCGGAGGCGGCGCAAGACGAGGATCGCCGGGACGCCGGCGCCGACGACAACGGCACCTCGAACGGGAACGGGAATGGCAACGAGAACGACGACGAGCGGCAAGACGCGCCAGCCTCTCCGCCGCTGCCCCAGCGCCACACAGCCGTGTCGCCTGGGCCGCGGGCGGCGCGCCTGCAGGAGCTCTACGCGCGATCGCTGAAGAAGACGCTGGGCAAGATTGGCTGGGAAAACGTGGCGGGGTGCTATCCGACGGTCGCGAAGAGGGCGGAGGGGGTGCTGAGGCAGGTGCAGGGGCAGATGGTTGAGAAGCTGGGGGAGAAGTGCGAGGTGCGTTTCTGAGAGAGCTTGGTATCGGAGAAGCCACTACGGAAGATCCATCAAGTTGCTAACCCGCCCGAGCAGAAAGAGTTTGAGAATATCCTCATCGCACGACAAGTCGTTCCCAAGCTGAACGACCTCGAAAGCCTCATCAGCGACGCCTCGCACCGCCGCGCCGAGGCAGGCTCATCTACTACAAAACCAACCCCGTGCGGCCGTCCCTTCTTAATCTACATGCCCGCTGCTAACCTCTACTCAGCCCTCATCTTCTCCCCCCATCAACCATCCTCGCCGCCCACCTGAGCCCCTCCCTAACAGCCCACCAGTCCCAGCTCAACGCCCGCCTCCAGACGACGCAGTCGCAAAACGCCCTGCTGCACGACGAGGTGCGCCGCCAGCGCGAGGAGATCAAGGCCCTGCTGGACGCGCTCGAGGCCGTCGTCGCGGACGTGCAGGGCGCCAACGACGCCCTACGGCCGGTCGTGGATGAGATTGCTGCTGAGACGAGGGAGGGGATCGCGGCCGTGGATGCTGCGGGAGGAGGACGTCAGGAGGCGACGACATAGAAGGATGAACCTAGGGATGAGGCTTTTTTTTTTCTTCTTTTTTTGGAACAAAACGGGCGGACATGGAATCCCTTACTGGCGCATGGTTTGTCCTTCTGGACTGGGGAGGCTGGATCAAAAAGGCGTAAGGACAAAACATCTTTGGGGACTTGTTTAAAGCATTCATATGATACCATCAACTCGTCTTTTGTATATCGGCATTTACTTTACGAAGCATCATCTTTGTCACTCAGACAGTGGAATGCTAGGAATATTGGTATCTCCCGTATTTGTACTGGAGGCTCAACACGTGTCAAAGCGAGTTGAATATTCACATATTGACCAATTCATGCAAGGTACCAAACCAGTTGGAGTAAGTCAAGACTCCCCTATCCGCCTAGGGCGTGTGCCTTCCTCTTCCCGATGCCAAAGGGGAAGACGCCATAAGGTAGAATAGCAAACAAAGCAAACATGTCAAAAACTCCGGCCCATGATCATAAGTCCTCGCCACCGTTGGCTGATGCAACCCCTGAATGCGCCCCATGTATGCAACAAAAGAGTATGTACAATGATATGAGAAAAAAAGACATGTCCAGGCCGGTCCACCTTGTAGTTTTGTATCCCGTGCCATTCCGAGATGCGTGTGCTCTAGTAGGGTGTGTACGAGAGATATGAATCGAGGGGGCTGTGAAGAGACGCAAGTCTATGTTTCGTATTCGATGATGTCGAGATGTGACGGGTCCCGTGGATAGATTTCTTGTGGTGAAGCAAATGAGAATCGTTGGATGGCAATGCGATGATGATCCGGTTAATGCGATGGTATAGTTGAAGCCCCTGCAAGGCCTCGGGAATGCTGTTGGTCGTAACGTTCGTCCAGCTGGTCCGTCAAAACTGATAATCCTAGATCCTCCTGTTTTCGGTATGCACCGTCTGCCAAGCCCCAAAGTAGTCGATCTCTCCGTAGGCCGGTGGTAACACCCTGACCATGCGGCCCGTCGTCCAATCAACGTACCACTTCTTCCCCTTGCTGATGATGTAGTTGGACTTGCGGGGGCTCCTGAAGAGCAGATTGCTGTAACATAGCTTGGCGTACAGCATGTCGTGGGCGCTCGACCAGCGATGCTCCGGAAGCCACTTGCCGTCGATGGGGTCGATCCCCAGGTTGGTGTATGACGTCGTGCTCAATCGGCGGATGGGGTCTATTCGAGGGGGAGGCTCTGCTACATCTTCTTCTTCATCCCCGTCAACCTCTGGCTCAGGCTCTATCCTGGTCTGAGGTTCCGGGGCCCCCGAGATTGGTGATGTTGGCGAACGACGTTCCGAGGAAGTCGCCGAGACTTCTTGCGAAGCCTCTGGGATATCCAGCTCTGAGAGATCCAGGGTCGTGGCGGTCGGGGACTGGCCGTGGAACCAGCGAATGCGTTGAATCCGAGGTATGGACATGTCGCGGGGGAAATCTCGGTCTTCCAGGGGGAGAGCTATGTCGATGGCCGCGAACAGCGCCTCCAGCCACTTGATAAAGGTGCTCAGCTCGACGCAGCACAGAAGAAACTGGTCCGTCTCTGCTCGGACACGGATGGTATATCGCCGCCTGCTCACGTTAGTACAAGGTCGCCCCCACCCCCTGAAGCTTCAGAGAATTATTCCAAATATTGGCTCACTTCTTATAGTCGGCAGCAATACCGACATCCGCATACAGCAGGCTATACGCCTTTTCGAGCTTCCCCTTTTTCACCCAGGGTGGGTTATCCGGGTCGACTGATGGTCCATCATCTCGTGTCCTTCCCCATCCCCAACCCTTCTTCACGCCATATATGTTGAGCGCAGTCCCGTCAAGTGTGACGTAGGCCGGATGCCATTGACGATCCTCGGCCCTTTTTATCGTATTCTCGACTTCATGTTTCTTGTCAAAGACGCCTTGCAGCGATATTGAGCTATTGTAGTTGGGTAGTTGTTCGTTTTGCTGAACGGCATCTGCGAGATGGTTGCTGTGGCCGCCCCCACCAGTCGCGAGCTGTTTCCCCTTCCCTGAACGATCCCCATGATGAGAGGCAGACGGTTTAGGCGAATCTCGCTGGTACGGGGGCGGCTGGGAGGGTCGGCGCGGGCTTGTCATGATACGCTGGTAGTAGAGGTCCTCCTCCATCGAGACACGCCACCTGAGAGGCGGCGACGCAGGAGCGGTCGTGGATGATCCATCGTCCTCGGCCGGGACCCTACGGGGGTCCATGGGGGGAAGCCAGATTCTTATATCAAGGGCCGAGAGGATCTCGCGACCAGCCGGCCGACTCGGAGCGGGAATGGCGGACGCGATGACTCTGATGGTCTGGGGGGCGTGCGACTCAAGGGACTCAAGGAACCTTTGCCGCAGGAGTCTCCGTAGAGGGCGACAGGCTGAGAAGGTTGATCATTCCGACCCGCTCTGGAGATTTGTGGAGAGAAGTGTAAGAGGAAGAAAGCGAGTGAGCCAACGGACGAGCAAAGACGACGACAGGACAGTCAGCGTGGAGCCGAGAGGAGGGCCGTCTGTCATCGAGGAAGGGCGCAGGGGTCCAGTCCAGCGGGTTTGAGAAATCGTGGGATCGAAGAGGGGGTGTGAGCTGAGTAGGAACGGGGCGACGGGGTTTTGGGCCTGTCGGTGCCGGAGCCGGGAGTGCCTCTGTTGGCTTTCGACGGGGGAGGGGGATTGGAAGAGGAATGGGAACTGCGGCGGCTCTTTTGTTCGGGGGGGGGGGCTAGGATCGAGAAGCCAGGGCAACGGCGAACGGAGGGCGACGTCAGCCGTTCCCAAGGGGCCCACGTTGAGCCGGGTTTGGGAGTGGAGTTTTGAGCTGGCCTGCTTGCTGGAGGACTCGAGAGAATGAGGAAAAAGAGCCCAGCAGGAAACCGTTCAACGTCGAGGGCGAGGGTGTGGATTGTGGATTGTGGACCGCAGCGCCGGGCACGGGGTGGCGAGATGAGGCTGCGGCGTGTTTCCTGAGGTTCGCCTAAAACGACGGATAGTCAGCCATTGTTCCCTTGGGGGGGATCTGATGTGCTGGAGCCATGATTGGGTTGGGAAAGGTTGGGACCTGGGGGGGAGGACCGGGTTGTGGGCATGTGGGATGTGATGCGATCCGCACCTTGATGAGGGCCGAAGCGCAAGCGCCAGCGCAAGTACGAGCAGGAGTAAAAGCAGGACGACGTCGTAGGTTTTGGGCTATTCTGGATGGGCGAGCTTGTATCGAATGCGCCGCACTTCCGCGCGCTGATTGTCGATCACCGTAAAATAGTGCAATTCCACAGCGCAAGCTGTCGGCGCATAAGGTCCCCTTGATGAAGGGAATCCTGCGTTTGTATGCCTTCTGCTGTCTCTCTTCCTCCTCGGGTCCTTGATTCTGGGAGCGCGTGAGGTTATCGAAAGAGGCTCAAGATTGAGAGGGGGGCGAAGGAGTCGACGGGAGGGCGTGGTGATAGGGGGGGGGGGGGGGGGGGGGCCCC
>JAVIXY010000018.1:297139-363777 GCA_033030565.1 Fusarium nematophilum
GGGGGGCCCCAGGCCACGTTACGGGATTTTCGATTCGAGGGTTCGGGACCGAAGTTGAAAGTCGGGGGAGGCGCGATCCGGGTCGCATCGAAGCATCGAAACCCAGCCCAGCGAGGAAAGCCAGTCCCTTGCGCGGCAGCCACCAGCAAGGCGGAAGGCACATGGCATGGCTTGACCTGGCAGGTCCCAGGCCGGAAGACCCCCCGGCCACCTTCCCGCCAAAAGGTCCCGCGAGGGCGGGCCCACAGAACCGCGCAAGGAAAGCCCAGGCGGCCCACGGCCCCACCGTCCCTCCAGCCTGAGCCGCTAGTCCCGGACGGGTAGGTGAGCTTCGTCCGGCAAGCACGGCACAAGTCGTGGGACGTGAGAGGAAAACCACCACCAAAAGGTCCCTCATCATTGATGAACGCATTCGAAGTGTTTATTTTAATTTATTGTCATGCGGGTGCGGTACCCATCGGCACACTTTGTGTCACCAAACCGCCCTCAGGTAATGAAGTGAATGCCCCGATTCAAGCCCTCCAACGTACATAAGCCACATCTAGAACTCGGCCGGGTCTCGACCGTATTGTCCGGGGCCTCGGCCTCGCGTTGTCCCCAAATCTGCAAGTCATCCAGTTTTGTCGAATAGCAGCAGGGTCTACCCAAGCCTTGAGGATATGGGGGATTCTTTTTTTCCCCTGATACTTGGACCATCCAGCGTCTATTACTCATTCCGAAACACAAGCCATTCATAAAGACGACAACCAACAGGAAGCGAGCTACCTTGAGCAAATTAATCTCGAACCAACAGCACACACACGGATGCTCTCTTATACACACACACACACACACACACGCACACTGCAAAAGTACTGTTCTGTATGTTGGTACATACTCGCGTTCATCAAAAAAAGGTCCCTTTGTTCAACCTCTCCCCAATTTCCTGACCATTTCATTCGTCAAACTCCTCCGACAAGCGACAAGCGACCCAAGCTCCTGGGTAGAGTACGTACTCTTTCCGTGGTTAGAACGGCATGACACGGAATCTCGTTACCTCATCTAAAGGAACTTTTGCCGCAGCCCTTGGCACCTTTGAAAGCAACCCCTCTTCGCGTCTGGGGTCAGGCTTTCTCGGGCGTTTCTCCTCTCGGCCGCTCTTTTTTTTCGACATGCCCCACTCTAATTTTTTTCCATTGTCTGTCTGTGTCTCGCGTTTTGTGTATCAGTTGTGACGATGATGATGTTGATGTTGATGTTGTGATATCTGCATATTGTTTCATCACCATAGTCAAATTCCCATGAATCACATCAAAAAGCCTTGAGATATATCGCCCTGCTTACCCGGATGGTTTCCAAAAGTCCCCCCTCCTTCTCTACATAGTCTGTAGGATCTCTCTCAACTGCATCATACTCATGTACACGAAAACCCCTTACAACCCAAAGGCCCCCAAGCCCCCCTACCCCGTTTTGCCCCCCCCCCCCCCCCCCCCCCCCCCCCCCCCCCCCCCCCCCCCCCCCCCCCCCCCCCCCCCCCCCCCCCCCCCCCCCCCCCCCCCCCCCTTCACCATATTTCTTTATGTGATTTTTGGACAGCCGGTCATCGGGGGAGTAATATCTCCGCCCTGTCCCCGTTGAAACCTCCCGTCTTACTACGGATTATACCAACCCACGTTGCAGCGACTCTTCCTTAACAGGGCCGACTCCGAAACAGATACAACACAACCTACGTCCGTGACATGGATAGCGGGATAGTGCGCCATTTCACAAAATTACGCAAGCTCCCGCGCGCGATGGAGTGATGATCGAGATAATCAACCATGAATGATAAACATTGGCAGCCCAGGATTCACATGATGCAGGCAAAAGCAGGGTTCTCCCCCCCCCCCCCTTCTGTTGCAGAGACATGGAGAGTTCCGCCGAACCAGCTCATACATGCACACAACATCGATCAGCGTTATAATGACACAGGGGTTCGAGACATGGACATCGACTCCGTAAGGAATCTCCGATGACGATCGACCAGGTTTTATTCCTCCGAAAAGTTCCAAGTTCCGATCCTCTTCCTCGGACTCCTCAGAATTCATGCTTCGATGCCGATCCCCATCCCGCCAAAGACCAAGGCACGGGCAAGGGAGCGTTCATCCCAGGGCTCTCAACAATATTAACCTCTGAGCGCTGCCAATCTTTGCCTGCATATTATTAGCCTTTGCTAATAATGGTGATGCTTGACAGGGCAAACTCGGAATATTTCTGCTCTTGGCAGAACTCTTGCGGGGAAGATCAAACGTTAGGGCGCGCCATCGCGGTCGTTGTCAAGCTTCCTCTCCCGCCTTGGCTTAAACCTCCGTGTCCATCTCCCTCATCAAAATCCCCAAAAACGCCCCCTAATGTCCAATCCAAGACACATCACATCCCCTCCCTCCCTCCCCGATCGCCAACCCGCCCCATCCCGGATCTCTCGGCACCTGGCATCCCCCCTCAAAGAGCCTCAATTGAAACAATCCTCATACCTTGAAAAAAAAAACTCCGCGTCCTCACATGACCTCACCCAACTGTTCATTCCTTCTGTCTGCATTCAGAAGGTCACAAATTCGGGGGGACCTTTTTTCCTCTCTCATGGACGGCGTCCCCGGGATGCCGGGTAAAGATTTACACGCCCCCCGGGAGAGGTCAATCCACGCCCCCGGACATGGCGTCCGACCAGCCGCCGAGACACCGGCCAGCGTAAAAAAAAAAAAAGGACCATCGACTGCAATGGGACCTTCCAAATGATTACGAAATAATTCGTTCCTCTCCTTCCTTCTCTTCGCAAAAGTCCCCCGTCCTTTTGTGAAAACACAAAGGTTCGTCCATGGCAAGACCAGATGCAGCGAACCGTTCGACTTGCTCGGCCCACGAGGCCCTCGAGCTGAAATCCTCGCCCGCTCTTCGTATTCTGCTCCGTATATCCAATAACTGCCCATTTGCGCTAACACGCGCCGAGCCGCGGGTCGTTGGCGAGTCTTGTGTTACCTCGCTTCACTTGCTTGGGCTTGGCATCATGACATCTTGTTGTGTCTTTGAACATTGTCATTTACGTGGTATCTGTTCTCCTTCTCTTCACCGAGCCTCCTCCTCCGAGAGATCCCTCCGAAGGCAAAAGGCACTGATGGTTACTTGCACAGCAAAAGCGTACAGAATATGGTCACTGTAGACCCCTTTCATACATCCAGGCCAAGACTGTCCTCCTTCCCCCCTCCAGCTGTTGCTTCTGCCCGTCGTCCTGCCTCTCACCCTTCACCCTGTGCTCTATCGCCCTCCCCCGTTCGCTTTTTGTGAGAATATACACGGTCATTATAAAGTAATGATGCCAACCCAAAGCTCCCAGCCAAGGACCTTTTTCTTCTCCCCTTTTTGCCGAATCCGTGAGCCAATCGTCGGTTGGGGAGGATTAGATGCAGATGCAGCGCGCCAAGCAGCGAAACTGAAAAACGAACAATCATGACTCCAGGTTCCCAACTCCAACCTCCCTCCCAAAGGGAATGCCAAACTCCGCCTCCTCCCATCCTTCCCCTTATCCGTTCTTCCAGCATGTGTACGGTTTATTTCGTGTCTTCCCCCCGGCGCTCTTCATCTGGTTCGCGCCTCAAATTGGCAAGGCGCTCCTTTGAGGCTTGACTCGACGCATCAAGCCACAGAAAATCCAAAGCCTGCTAGTTAGGCAAAGTCAAGAACAGGCATAAATTGCCAGTCTGTTGTTTGCCAATATATGTGCCACTTGCTTAGGCATTCTGAGACTGGGCGCCGCCGCGGCCTCGGGGGGCACCACCACGGCCTCGGTTCTGGCCAGAGAAGTTGCCTCGAGGGCCCTGGCCGCCAGATCGACCTCCGTCGATACCACCACGGCCACGGCCAGACAGACCACCTCGGCCGCCACCGTAGCTGCTGCCACCATAAGCATTTGCCTTGGGACGACGGGGCTCAACCACAATGTTCTCTCCGTTAACAGTATGAGGGTTGGCGGCAGCCGCAGCCTGGTATCCCTCGGGGGTCTTGTACTCCACGAAGGCACAGTTCTATGCCGTGTTAGCACTCACTCAGGACCAAATCATGTTGATGCCATCACACGTACCTTCTGGCGGTTGATGTCAAAGTAGGTGAGCTCGCCAAAGGCAGCCAGAGCATTCTTAAGGTCGGCATCCTGAACCTTGTCGGTCACATACTTGACATAACCCAGCGTGCCCTCCTTCTCGGTGGGAGGTCCGGAGATGGACTGGGGTCGATTCTGTCGCTTGGAATCGGCACCGGCGGTCTGCCAGCCAGAGGTGTCCTTAGCAGCAGCCTCGGGGGCAGGTGCAGCAGTAGTAGCAGCAGCAGTAGGGGCGGCGACGGCGGCAGGAGCGGCGGCGGGCTGAGAGGTAGGGGCAGCAGCAGCGGGAGCGGGAGCTCGACTCTGAGCGGGAACGGGAGGAGTAGGAGTCTTGGGGAGAGGAACGACAGGTCGGGGGAGAGCGGCGGCGGCTCGGCTGGCCCAGGTCATGGGCTTGGGAGGAGCAGCAGGCTGAACAGGGGCGGGGGGAGCAACGGCAGCCTTGGACACAGGCGTAGGGCTAGGATCCTTGGGCTTCTCGGGCTCCTTTACGTCCTCCTCAGCGATCTCCTTGGCGGTCTCATCAGCGTCAGCGGCGGGAACCTCATCCTTGGCCTCGAGGACCTTAGACTCGTCGACCGAGGACTCGGCGGTGCTGCCGTTCAGAGTCACACTGTCCTTAGATGTGGAAACCTCCTCCAGCTTCTGGTCGACGGCGGTAGGGTCGAGCTCGGCAGTCTCCTCCTTGGACTCCTCAACAGACTGGGGAGCCTCGGGCTCGGCGGGTTCGGCGGGAGCAGCGGGCTCCTCGGCAGCGGAAGCCTCCTTCACAGGCTCCTCAGGCGCGGCAGCGGACTCGTCGTCGCTCTCCTCATCGATGTAGCGCAGAATATCGTTGAGGACGAAGTAACCGGAGGGCTGCTGGGCGAGAACGAAGGTCTGGACGAACTTCTTGGGCTCACCGGCCTTGTTGGAGGTCTCGCCGATGACTTGGATGACGATATTGTCAAAGGAAGCCTGGGAGTCGACGTTGGATACTCGGACCTTGCAGTCTTGGAAGTCGAGAGCCTTGATGCGTTCTTGGATGGCCTGCCGAGACAGCGTTAGCTCCTGTTCTGAGATTATGTCTGATATTCAAGTGTACCTGTCGGCCGACCGAGACGTTGGCAACCTCAGCCTCGAGACCGTAGACGAATTGCGAGCGCTTGCCATAGAAGAGCTGTTTAAAAAATGTCAGCGAGGATTCACGCGCGCAGAGGGCAGAATGAGCGTACATGGAGCTTCTCAGGAGACTTGCTCAGGGTAGTATAGTATTGCTCGACAAAGTACCAGCCGACTTCATCCTTGGACAGGTTGCTGTTGCCGGCAGCGGCGGCGGCAGCAGCAGAGACGTCGGCAGCGGGGGCAGTAGCGGGAGGAGCTGTTTGTTGTTGGTCGCCGGCATCCTTGTACTGGTCCTGAAGGGTGAAGTTACCGTTGGAGGCCATGATGGCTGTGTGTCTGTGTGTGTGTGTAGGATTTGAGGAGACGGGAAAGCGCTGAAGGAGCGAAAATTAAGACTAGGGCGAAGTCGGCGAGCTTCTTCTAGTCGCGAGAAGGATGCGGAGGCGGGAAACGGCGAGGAAAAGGAGCCCGGACGGCGGAACGGGTTTCAAGACGACGATCGTGTCCGGTAGAGGGCGGAGATTCGGAGCGGTTGAAGAGGTCGAGTAGGGCACGCCTGATGACAAACCGGAGCCAAGAGGGTTCGGGGCGGAGGATGGAGCCGACGACGATGTGGAAAACGGGAGGGGTGGCGAGGGTCGACGATGGCAAGAACTCGAAGCGGACGGGACGTCAAAGGAGAGAAACCCTGAAGATGAGGATGCAAAGATTGCAGCTGACGGAGATTGAGATGGGAAGAGGGGGGGGAGAAGGAGGGCGAAACAAAGCGGATTGTCACGAAAGGCCTTTGGAATGAGGTCCGGATGAGGTGGTGTTGGGTTGATTGTGGAGGAGGTCGAGGTTGTGTGTGGTGCCCAGAAAAAAAAACCACACACAAAGACCTTGCTTCTAGGTTAGCTCCCTCGGGCTCGGAGGCGACTGGTCCGTGCGTCGTCTTCCACGATATTCGGGTCTGCAAGCGAGGGAAACTTCCTCAAGTGGTAAAGTCTGCCAAGGTTGACTGCCTTGGTATTATCGCATTCTTTGTCTCTACGATCGATGGTTCTTTGTTACGTGCGAAGGAAATATACAGATCTAAACTGAATCGGTATCTTGATCTCCGATTAGAAATTCATCGGCAATCACCTCTCGATTCCGACTCGGCTCCTTGCGCCTCAGCAAGAAACCAGCATCACCCCGGTCAACCAGCCCAATTGAAAGATGCATGCAGTAATTAACTGTAAAAGAAAGAAGTACGTCGAGGCCGTGCAGCTATCTTAGTTTGTCTGTTTCCAACAAAGAACCTGCGTTGAAAACAAGCATTAGCAATTATTTATGATATTTATGACGTAGTGTACCGAGAATGCAGATCTTTGTCGGGATAGAGGCAGTGTGAATCTATACCCAAGCTTGATAGGGTGTTTCCTTCGAGATCATAGTACTCGGTCGAATGGAATTGACACTTTCCAAAGAGGCGATCCCTCTGGGTGACTCCCTGATTTGAATCATGTGTCTCGAGGAGGGCAGACTGTCTAAACAACTGTCCTCATCGCTGGGTCTAGTAGCATATGTTAATGCACTCATTGGTACATATTAGATCCTCACAGACACTAGAGAGATGCTCAGTTCAAAGATCCAGCTCTATCAGCCCTGCGCCAGGTGCTGCCGGCCTCGCTCCCTACATCTACTCCTCCACTGAACGACCACACTTGGCGTCACGGGCCCCAAAACAAGGTCCTCGTCCTGGACATTAAAAGAAGTGGCAAGAGCAAAGGCATTGTCCGCAAAGTACTCTGCTGTCTCCAACGCATTTGACTCTTGCTGCCGACTCCAAGCCCAGCAGACGAGTATGATTTCCCGAAGCCACTCGGCTCGCCGGGCAGGGGTACATTGCTGCCTCTGGCACTCCGCCCAGACAGGGTGAATATCGAATGAGTCTTGCCCAGCATTCTTTCGGGCCAGAGATACACGGACAAATTCTTGCAGCAGCTCGCCGGTGCCGCTGCGTCCCGAGGCCAGGGGAGCGTAGTCCTTGAGGTGGTCCTGGTACTGGGACAGCCACGGCCTCGCAACCTGAAAGTCACGAAACCGGGAGAGAGTCTGTGACCCAAAGACCGGCGAGGTGAACGCAATCATCTCAAAGAATGGCTTTGCTGCTCGGGCAACCTCCGGCTTCATGCGGCTGAAGAAGCGGCTGAAGGATTCCATGATGGAGTCGCGCAGGGGAGGCTGCCTGGTTAGGAGATGTTTTCTCCTGTCGCAGTCTTGGTTCTGGGCGTCGAACAGGTGAATGAACAGCTGCACGTCACTCCGGACGTCCCCCTGGTCCTTCTCGAATCCGAGAGACTCGGCGTGTTTGTAGATTCGCGACAGGGTCAGAGGGTGCCCGCCAGCAATTGCGGCAAGGCAAGATAGGTCCTCCTCCGTGAGGTCAATGTTCTCCGACTTGGACCCAGACAAGAGAAGCTCCTTGACATCCTCGGAACTCATCTCCGGAACGGGGATGTAGTGTTGACTGAGCAGCTGACTGGTTGCAAGCTCCAGATTTCTAGTCGAGAAGATCACCCTCGGCACGGCTCCCAGCATTGTTGCGGTTCCGGCATCATCGAGGTCGTCCAAAACGACGAGACAGCCGTCTCCTAGTTCAGATACCCACTGTTTAAACCGCTGCATCCGCCCCTCCAGAGTCATCTTGAACCACTGGTCCTGCGCATCCACCAGGGACTCGCCCTTGACCAAGACTTCGTGGCCAATCTCTCCGGCAACGTCTTGGTACGCTTGCTGGAGCATGGCCGAATCACTGGCCTTGAGAAAGAAGATGTGAATTTTGTCGCGATATTCCCGAGATATTTGATACGAAATCTCCGTTTTCCTAGATGTCGTCAATCCATACATTTTCCAGTAGTAGATCAGAAGGGGCGAGGGAAAAGGGGGGATGACTGACCCAATGCCACCCATCCCGACTAGAGAGATCCAACGCCTTGGTTCGCCTGGCTGATCTAGCAGCTTCTGCGCTTTGAGAAGCAGATCGCTTCGACCGACGAACGGGATCCCTTCCCGAAATCTGAGTTCGCCCCCGACATAGTACTTTTGCCCACGCGCCGGGGGACAGGACGGAGGCAATGGTCTCGGGCGGCCAAGGGGATATGACTGAAACAAGGACAACCAGTCAACGGTGTGGTTATTTTTTTAGAATGGAAAGGACAGTACCTCCGGTTTCCGGGCCAGATATCGCTTAGTCCGTGCCCTCTTCATCAACTGGGCCTCGACGCCTAGGAGCCCAGCTTCAACTCTTCGAAAAGCCCCTTGCTTGTGGGCGAATCTGCAGACTGTGTGATGGTTTGTTCCGAGAAGCTTTTCCGCGGCGTAGCCGGGGAAACCTGCCGAGGCGGGCGTGACGATCTGGCAGGGCTTGAGTCAGAATATACTGGAGCCCATCATCCAGGGTGCTCAGAGAACACTCACGAGGTCAGAAGGCATGGCCCACCTGATGAACCTATTCTTCTTTTTAAAGGACGTCTCCTCGGCTTCGCAGAAGCAGTGAATCACAGGCTGCGATTCCATCTCCCGCCAGAGCCGGATGTCGTCCACCGCCGAGGGGTTAAACGTCCTCAGAGCATCCACGATGGGCTCCCGAACCCCGAGTATCTTGTCCAGAGATGCGAGGTATTTGGTCCAATCCGCTAGACCGGAGCCAAAATGAGGAGTGCTGAAGAAGATGATCCCGATGCTGCCCAGGTCGAACTGGCGGTACCGGACCTTGGAATGGCTGTGGACCAGGGTCATTGCCCGGCGCGCCACGAGGCCACCCATGGAATGGCAGATGAAGACGAGAGGCCTCGAGGCGTCTTCGGCGGCCCTGAGCTGACCAAGCTCGCTAAGAAGCTGGTCGGAATAGTCGGATAAGAGATCGTGCTTTTTCTTCTTGTCTCGAAGCCCGGACGTGTAGCCGAATGTCATGATTCTCGCCGTGTCAAAGCCTCTGATGGTCGGAAGCAGGTCATGAAGCCACATGCTCCCATTCTCAGCACACCAGGTATCAAAGGCGTTTCCATTCAAGCCGTGGATGGCACATACGCTATTGGCACGTTCTGGTCAGTGTAGCCCTCAAGATCAGAGACTGATGTCCTTACTCTAGAGTTGACGAAGGCGGGGACCGAAGAACCGTGAGGTTAAGGAAATCAGAATCGGCCTTCTCCCAAGTCAAGTCGGCAGCTTCAAGATCCGTCATCCGCTGCTTGACAGCTTCCGGCATTACCCGGTCAGGGAACCTTATAGTCACGGTCTGTTCTCCTCTGATACCTCTTGCAACCGCTATCGGAAGCTTCATTTCAGTCAGAAACTGGGCTGAATATCTAACCTAGCTAACGAATAGAATAAATGCTTACCAGGTTAGGTGCAAACCCCCATATGTCTACTAAATTTTGCGCCGCCTCCCGAACCTGTTCAACCGACACAGCATCGCGGCCCTTGTCGCTTCGTTGGTGGCCGATACATGAGACGTTGAGCAGGCGAATTGCGCGCTTCGATTCTGACATGGTAGTCACAGTCTGAGCGGTTCAGGTGTCGAGGCGCTGCATAACCAATAAAGATGGAGCATCGCTACGTGGGTGTTCCGATCGATCTCCAGGACCTTTCAATGGAAAGAAGCGATACAAAATGAGGAGGAACTTGGATGAAGCGGGGCTCTCAACTTCATCAGCTAGGCCCTGTCGATTCCCTCGCGCCTCATACGTGCTGTAAGCATCAGCCCTCCATTATTAGGCTGCCGAATGTGCAAATGGTGTGCGGCCCTTGCTGGCTATTCGCGTGCTAATGCATGGCGGAGGCGGCTGAACAGCCCAAGATTGGGGGTTCTCAACTCTCTGGTGAGGCTCTTCATTTTTGGATGCGAAGAGAACGCCATGTTCACGTTCCACTTCTGTCAAAGGAATCTCTCTATTCCCGCAGCATGGAATTCCGAATACCTGGGCATCTAAGATTTTCTTTAAGGCCCTTGAGGTCCTTGGAGCTATCTGATGATGCCATTCGCGTCATCCTCATACTTAAGGCAGCCCCGTCCTTCCGCTTGCCAGTCTTTGTGCTCTTCAAACCTCGCCATCTCTCAAACCGATTTCGATGGATCCACATCGACGAGCAGCAGCGCGAATTGCTGCTCAAAGCTTCCACCTCAGCCATCCTCAACTTGCCCATCTGGGATCCTCCTGTATCCTATGTGTCCGACTTTGTGGAGCAATTATTCGAGTCGACCGAGACCTGCGTGGCCAGCAAGCATGACCTACTGCGCCTCTTCCGTCTTGGAGTTCTTGAAATAGAGACGGACGATTCTGGACCTTTTCAATACGTACGACTGTCCACATCTAGTCCTTTTGGGGTGGCGGTCGCACCCAATTGGCCCAGCAGACGAGTCGATGCCGTTCAGAACACAATCACAACCTTGCTTGCAGACGCACTCCCTGACCCTTTCACCTTCTCTCTACAAGCTCATTTGGCCCAGGCCTGTAGAGAAACACTTGTCGATATAGCTCTGCCAGCCATAGAACGAGGCGTCAGCACGACAAGGTTAGTTACATATACGGCCTCCCATGAGTGCCCTATCGACAGTTGAACAGTGGCCTCGAGGGCTGATGAGTTCTCGCTAACAAATTCCTACAGTGACCAGCTTTACAGGCTCGCCTTCTTCTCTTTGATTAACGGTCTCTCCGTCAGCCTGCGCGACTTCGAATCATTCCATAATGCTGCTCCCAAAGGTTTCTTGTTCGACAAGGTCCCCGATAAAACTGCAATCCGCCTCCTCTCTTCCTTCCAAGAGGTTCTACCGCCGCTGCATCCCAAGACATCATCTCCAGAGGAACCAGATCCACGCGGGCCCTCTAACTTTTATGACGTTTTCCGACGAAACAGCGAGCCCAAATCCCGGGTTCTTGCAGTCCTTGGTCAACTTGCACTCTCGCCTCTAGACAAGGGATACCTGGCAAGTCCCACGCCTTGGATAACGTG
Organism: Fusarium nematophilum; assembly: GCA_033030565.1. Taxonomy (NCBI): domain Eukaryota; kingdom Fungi; phylum Ascomycota; class Sordariomycetes; order Hypocreales; family Nectriaceae; genus Fusarium; species Fusarium nematophilum. The sequence goes on from JAVIXY010000018.1 coordinate 308,334, forward strand.
GATGGACGAAATCGGCACCTCCAGAGTCATCTCCCTATCTTCATTTAGCCGAGAGTCTCAAGAGCTTGACAGCTCCTTGTTTGGCCCCGGTGGCCGAACGTTGCGGCTTCACGCATGGAGCAAGTTGGTGCGGAGGTATGGTGCTCAACTTTGTCAAGTTGGCATTCTCAGCAACCTCATGATGGTCCGGAGGAGGGAGGTCATAGAGGGCGGCCTGGGCCAGAGCGCCCCAGACGACTTTTGCCCATTGGTCGGGCTCCCATTCCTTGTCGCTCGAGATGTGGAAAGGTTCACCGCGTCTGGACGGTTCGAGCGCGCCGAGGCACATGGAAACTTGACCTGGTTTCAGGAGATGGAATCCCAGTTTCATCCCGCCGGCCTAGCATGTCTATCGATAGCACTGGCAGACGCATGCGCTGCGATGGGGGATTATCAAAAGGCCGAGAAGTACCTGGCGTATGGCAGCGGCCTACATTTCCTCACGGGGCACTTCAAGGTGGTGATGTCTCTCCGGAGAAGCTTGGCCAGAAGGAGACTTGAGAAGCTGTCGCTCCTAGACGCTGGACCCAAAGCCATCTTGATTACCGCTCTCCAGCACATGGAGGCCGCTGAGGAGGACTCAATCAAGTTGGCCGTGCTGGAAGAGGTGACTGTCGCATTATCGCATATCTGCCGGCTCGGTTTCTCTCGCGAGATACAGCGCAGCAGGCTTTTGCAACATGCCTTGCGAGTCTTTTCTGTGGATCCGCGGTGGTCATCAGATTGGAGGTTTCAGGCCTTGACCGAGTTCCAGGGAGCCGTCCCAGACGCAGAGACAGATGGTGCTGCCCAACAGCGACTCTTTCAGCCTTTACAACTGCGCATTTCCGTCGGCTTTGACTTTGAAGAAGAGCTCCAGGAGTGGTTCAACAGCATCCTGCGGAAAGGGGCCCGGTACATGTCAGATGGCTCACACCAAGAGGCATGGTTCGTTGACGAGTCAGCCCTTGCTGCATTTTATGACGAAAATGCTGAAACTGTCCATCAACTTGTCTTGGCGGTGGCGCCTGCTCCGATCCTGGGCCCTGAGATAGCCTGCAAGCTGGTCGAGCAATCCTGTCAGCGGATATTTCTCATGCTTCTACTGCTAGGCCAAGGAGCTCTCGTAGAGCTGTTTCTGCTTCATCCAGATCTTCACGACTCGTGCCTCCCGTTCAGCGACCGCCCCGAGGACTTTCCGCCTGACGATGAGCTCTGGTGCTCGTTTTATGAGCTTCAGTGGGCCTTCTGCGTGTCCGAGTCTTGGTACGGAAAAGAGGGCTACCGTTTCTCGATATCTTCGGGAGAGATTGTTCCAATCTCTGAGCGGTGTTACGTGGGCGAAGGCAGACATACAACGGTGGAGAGAATACAGTTTTGTGCTCGGAATGATCCCCGAGAAGAGCAGGTTTGTTCTCCCCAAGCTTATTTTCCTTTTCTTCTATCCTCGGGATTTCAGGCTGAACAATTTATAGGGGAAAGGAGACAAGGAGAACCCCGTCAACAGTGGTAGATCTACGGCCCAACACATCGACGACCTCGATGTCCTCGCCCGCACTCTGTATACGCGCACCAGAGCAGCCGGTTCCCCTTTTCCGGACGCCCTTCTCGTCGTCTGGAATCTCTATCTGACGTTACGAGAACTACGAGTCGTAGCCGCAGAAGCGGATCACCCTTCCCTCTACATCAGTCAGCTATCTCCCCTCATTGAAGACTGCGAGTCCACCCTCACTCATCTCAGGGAGCTTCTAGATGAGTCTGGTGATTCTTGTAGCCTGACACCCGAGGAGGGTCGCCAATGGACGGAGAGGGTGTCAGTGGTGAAGTCTGAGTTGGTGGGTGATCAGACGAGCTTGGAGGTCTTCCTCGACACAGTCAAGGCAGATCGGCCAAACCCACCAGATCAGGCATATCGGCACTCCTGTAGCTCCTTCGAAGACGATGTCGATACTCTCCTCGCCCACCTACAAGATCAGGCAGACCAGACCAGAAGGACCAAGCGGGCCAGGCAGTGGCAAGCCAAGAAGGACAGGGAGTCACAGGCCAGGAAGATCAGGCTTTCCTCGGTCCTTGGTAGAAGCCACAAGGGGGAGGTGTATGCGCTGAAAACGTTCAACACCACCCGCGCAGAGACGTATTTCAAAGCTGAGATGGCCAGGTACGAGGCACTGGGGGCTCTGAGGTATCCGCCGCTTGGTCTCATCCAGTTTCATGGCGGTTTTAGCTGCTCTCCAACCTTTGGCATCTTTCTCGAGTACGCAGATGGGGGAAATCTGCACGAGTACTGGAAGTCAACCCCGGCCCCGACAAGCGAGCTGGATGTTTATCGCTTTTGGTACGCCTTCTCCAAACTGGCTGAAGCTGTGTATCTACTCCACGAGCTTTCCAGCCAGAATGGTAACAGCAAGTTCGACAGGTAAGTCCGATTCTCAGCTAAAATGGAGGTCAGATTATCTCACCTAAAGCTCCAGATGGTCGCTGGACATCAAGCCCAGCAACATTTTCGTTGCGCGCGGCTCCACTGGAGAACCGTACGACGTTCACCTGAAGCTTGCCAACTTTGGAGTCTGCCTTGACCTTGTTGAAGATGCGGAGGCTCATGATTGGGACAGCCAGGAAGTTTTGACCTACGGTAAGTGACGACCCGGCCAAGTCAGGTGATCATGTCCGCTAGAACGAGACTTTCTTATAGCATCACCCGAGCTCTGTCGGGAGTTTGTCTCCGGGTCTGTGCAAAATATATTGCCCGAAGCCATCCGGACAGCCGACATATGGTCATTCGGCTGTGTCTCCAGCGAGGCCGTCACATGGGTGGCCTTTGGCTATCCAGGCATCCACAATTACGCGAGAGTCCGTTGTCGAGAGAGGTCTGGCTCGACACAGGTATACGAGACACTTCATGTGCCGAGGACATGTTTCCACGACGGTAGACGGAAGCTTCAAAGCGTCACCACAACCCTATGGACGGTCAGGACCCGGTTTGAGAACTACTTGGAGGGCTCCAGGATGCTCATGGGGTCCGTTCTAGCCCTTGTTTCTCTCATGCTTGACCCTACTCCCCGGGGGTCCCCGCGCGCGTCCGATATCTGGAGCCACTTTCAAGCAGCTCTTCGGTACCGCGACGATGGATCTGGCGCCGGCCCACCTACACAGCTGGAAGGTCTACAGCCACGTTTCGCCCGTAAAGAACCTGGGGTTAGCCGGCCCAGACAAGATGGGCGGGCAGCAGTCGAAGAGAGCTCCCCGGGGCTCAAAAGTCGCCTTCAAAGACGCAAAGAGAAAATAGCAAGTGACGCCCGCAAGAATTTCAGGAGACATCGCGCATCTTCTCTTCCCTTTGGCCATCTGTCTGAAGATCTGGATTCGGAGTGACTCAAGGTGGGTTCAGACGTCCAGACCAACGTCGGGTTACCCTGCCTTTGAACTGACTCATTCAAAGTGGCAGATTTGTATATTGAAGAGATGTCGAAGAATCGGTTGTAAGAGGAACACATCGTAGGTATCCGAAGTGAGGTGCTATGGTCGTAGATTGACTTGCGTCCAGGACATTCCAGGGCGGATCTAGCTGAGGGTTGATAAAACATTGAAGTGAGGAATTCTGGTACAGCCGGCTTGGATTAAAGTCCGAATAGAAACTATGAGGCCTCAGGGTCTCAAGTAAGCTATGGCCATGATCTCTTTGTGAGGCAGTCGAGTTGATTACCGAATCGGGTTCAAGGTGAAGAAGCGGACCACTAGTTCCTCTCGGTGAATGCGCCAACGCGGGGTCCCACCGCCCACCTGAATTTTTTTGGCCCAGGCACTCAAAAAATTTCCACAATCTTATCAGTCGGTCTCTCGAAGCGGCTGCTCAAACCACAAGGAAAACCCTACCAAACCTCTACAACCCCCGTCCAATTCCTGCCGTCGCCTTCAACCGGGTTGAGAACCAGCAAAAGAAACACCCTAGGCGAACCGTTCCCGTTCCGCGAGCATATCGCAAACCCCGTCCCGCCAAAATGCCCAAGTCCAAGCGCGCAAAGGTCGTCCACCTCACGCAGGTCTCCAAGAAGACGCGCGAGAACAAGGACAAGCTCTTCCAGAACATCCGCGATGCCATCCCCGAGTACCAGACCTGCTTCGTCTTTAGCGTCGACAACATGCGCAACAGCTACCTCAAGGACGTGAGGCGCGAGCTCTCCGACAGCCGGTATTTTTATCCCACGATTTCCAGCACCTATATAGGTGGATGTGTCTGACCGTTTCATTCTGCAGCCTCTTCTTCGGCAAGACCAAGCTCATGGCCAAGGCCCTCGGGCAGACCCCCGAGGAGGCCATCGCCCCCGGCATCGAGGCCCTCACCCGCCACCTCGCCGGCACGGTCGGCCTCCTCCTCACCAACCGCCCCGTCGAGGAGATCCTCGGCTACTTTGACAACCTCGCCCCCGTCGACTTTGCCCGCGCCGGCGTCGCCGCCACCCGCGACTTCTCCATCCCCACGGGCGTCGTCTACGCCACCGCCGGAGAGGTCCCCGCCGAGCACGACGTGCCCCTCGAGCACACCATCGAGCCCGAGCTGCGCCGCCTCGGCGTGCCGACCCGCATGGTCAAGGGCCGGGTCGTCCTGGGAGACGAGTCCGGGCAGGGCGACGACTACGTCGTCTGCAAGGAGGGTGACGTCCTGGACTCGCGGCAGACGAGGTTGCTCAAGCTGTTTGGCGTGTGCTTGAGCGAGTTCAAGGTCAAGGTGTTAGCGTGAGTTGTCCCCGTCCCTAAGTCTTGCGTCCATTGTTTTTTTAGCGGCACTCCAGACTGACAAAGCTGCAGATACTGGAACTCTGCCAACTCTGAGGTGACAGAGGTCAACCCCAATGCCATGGATGAGAATTGAAAAAAAAAAAAAAAAAAAGGAGCCCCTGAGCGCTCGCAAAACGGTGCTAGACGTTTGGTTTGACATCTTTTGTTCGAATGACTGATACCAGCATGGAATTTTTTTTTTTTTTTTTTAAATGGGATCTCGGCGTTGAGGGCCATGGGGTTATAAGGGAGGGGGGCATCATGTTAACAGTAAACCCGCCCCCTGATGACAAGAAAAAAGAAGACATTCACATGATTCATCTTGGAGACTTTTCACCCTCGTTTTTCTTCACTCGGGGGCTTTTCAACCACTAGCTTTTAACACACAAGAAACTCCTAAGTGATACATCAGAGTCGGCCTTCTCGGCCAGCCTAGGCGACATATTGGGGGTCAGCAGGTCACGGAGTCCTTACCCTGACCTTACCTATGTTGCTGGTTGCGGCCATTTCCTTCGCCAAATCCCCTCCCAGTTTTCTTCCTCTGCCCCCCCAAGAAGCCAAATTAGAGTACATAAAAAACAAAAAGGAGAAATATTACCTCCCACCTTGCCTCGTCTCAAAAGCCCGTCAAGATATGCCGACGGGTATCGTCGGTGAAAACGGTAGGAAACTTGGGCGAATTAGGTGGAAAGCGGAGCAAAGTATGGAGAATCCGGCGGTTCCAGAACAGGGCGCGAGTAGACAGAAAGACCCAAGTTGCCAGAGATAGTTGAGGGGTTGTCGATGTAGATGTAGATCGTGTGCTTACCCTTGGTGGAAAAAGGGAGGGGGTTGGATTAATGACGGAGAGATGAGATCGACAACCCACCAGAGGCCCAAGGGGAGGAGAATAATGCTGGTTTAGTATCGGCGCAACTTCCGAGGATCTTCATAGCCGCCATCGTAACCGCGTTTCCGGGCACCGTCGTCGTCCCGAGGCCGGTCGAAGTCCCTATCCCGTTCGCGATACCCACCTTCTCGTCGACCGATGGGCTCCATGTTGCTTCCAGTGCGTCGGCCGCCATCACGGTCTCCGTATCGGCCTCCGTCGCGGTAGCCGCCACCGTGTCTGTCGTCATATGAGCGGCCGCCGCCTCGCGAATCATACCCACCCGGGCCCCGATCGCCCCTGCGGTCACCACCACCGCGGTCACCACCACGGTCACCTCCTCGGTCTCCTCCTCGATCTCCGTAGCCGTTCCTCCGGTCGAATCCAGGGCCAGATGGTGCGTCGCTCGGTGCGCCGTATCCGTTTCTATCGCCACGGCCATAATCACCACCACCGCTTCGGAAGCCTCCGCGACCGTAGCCTCCCCTAAAGCCACCACGGCCGCGTCCGCCGTCGAAGCCCTTGTAGCCTCCACGGAAGCCCCCGCCGAAGCCTCCAGGACCCATGGGACGAGAAGGCATAGCCCTCGTATATCCTCGGCCGCCGAGGCCACCGCCAAGTCGTCGGGGCCGCCAGCCCTTGACGGTTCTACCACGTTCGACGTCTACCTTGATCCGCCGGTCCTTGATGCGAATGCCATCGCAAGCATCGATGGCAGCTGCTCGGGATTGCGCCGAATGGCGCAGGTGTCAGTCAAATCTTACCATAAATAGTACCTTGCGTGCTGGAGCGGGTTTGACAAAAGAAAACGAAAACGAAGAAGCAGAGACGGGCAAGCTTGAGGGCCCTTTTTTGTGTCTCGCTGTATACTTCGAGAGAAGGGCAAGCTTGAGGGCCACATCTCAAACGATACATCCGGGGAAGAAAACAAGTGGCTAGTCAGAAAGGGGGGGTAAAGGGGGGGTGAGTTTACCTCTCATATCCTTCTCTCGCTCAAAAACAACGAAGGCATAGCCTCGGTGAGGCTTCTTCTTCTTGTTGGGCTTCTCATGGGTATGAGTATCGACAATAATGCGGATCTAAATTTTGGTTAGCCAGTTGACCAGAAAACATCCGCAGAGAAAATACATACGCGCTCAATGGGGCCGAAACGACCAAATTCCTTTTCCAAGTCCCTCTCATCAGCGTCGTAACTCAGGCGCGCGACAATAAGAGTCTTGAACGCATCGCCACGGACGTTGGGGTCCTCGTTCGGCTTGTCTACATGTCCGGTCAGCGATTGCGCCGCAGCCGCATGGCTAGGTGTCTCCTCACAATTCTTGGGCCCCTCGGCAACGAGGTCCTCTATAGCCGCCTTCTTCTCCAGCTTCTTCCTGTCGCGTCTCTGCAGCCAGCTTTCGGTCGCGTTGTATTCGTCCGTCTCCTTATACTTCTGGAGTTCGGGGAGGAATTGCGCGACGCCGCTGATGGGCGCCGTCTTGCGCTCTTGGGGCGCAAAATCCGGGGGCTCGACCCATCGCAGGGGGGGCCGCGCCGCGAAGAGCGCGAGCAGATTCGGGGGAAGCTTGTCGGTCATGACAGAATCTCGAGTTGGTGGCGAAGGAAGGGAGATTGAACGAGATGAATGAGCGAAATGAAGAGTCGCGCGAGCCGCCGCGATCAAGAATAGATGGAAAATCCAGGCAGCACGAAACTTAGTTCGAGGTTGTCGCGCATCTGCAGCCGTGAAATTAGGTCGAGAACAATACCTTTGGTGCCTTGTGGCTGAGGTAATGATCACCGAAGTTTTGCCGACTGGCGCTAAACCGCTTTGGGGTACCCTGCACGAGAGCTGATTTTCTGGCGATGGCCTCGCGTCGGTGCAACAAATTCTCCTTGGTCGATCGTCGGATCATGAGGATAGCGATTGACACGGCCAGACAAACATGACGATCAACGCGTTGCGGCAAATATCAAAAGGCCAGGTGAATCTCTCCTCAGTCACCCCAAGTCGGCCTGGTGCCTCGTGTACTAACTGTTCCCAGAATGGCCTCGGCGCATTCATCCTGCAGTGCAAGAAGTTGGACTTTTACTACTGCGACTGGGCCGGCAGCTCCAAGGGCATGAAGTAGGTGGCCCCCTTCTACGACCCTCTGCCTGACTGGGCAATCTTCTAACCGGTTGCTGCAGCGGCTTCATCAAGTCTCTCCTCCCCAAGTTCGCCGCCGTCAACCCGCAAGTCGAATTCTCCATCTCCCCCCGGCCGGGCAAGCACCCCGTGATTATCGGCCACTACATCAATGGCCGGACCAAGCCTGTCTGCGTGCGGAACATGTCGCCCTACGAGATCCTACAGAAGGCCGAACTGTTGCGCGACGCCAGCGGAGAGAAGTTGAAGAAGACCAACAAGGCGGTCACGAGCACCCGGCCCAGTGTGCGTGGCGTCTGGTCCCCGTATCACGGCAAGGGAATGGTTGTTTAAAAATGCTGGCTGGACTTGTTTGGGTTCCGTGTGTGTAGTATACCTGTATGGATTTTGGGGTTACTTGTGGCATTGGGTTGCGAGGAAACTGTACGATTTAGAGTCAAGATGTCCAGAATCATGAGGAAGCGCAAATGATCACTTGCTTCACCAATCGCTTTCGAGGTTCGTTCTGGGTGACGAATCATTATCAGAGTTCAAGCATTCAGGGATGGATCCGTCGTCCACGGCACAGCAACAGGAACAGTTCGTGTTGAAAGGACCCTTCCTACATATCATCTGTTCGATCATCTGTTCGTGGGTATAATCTTTTTTATTTTCATTCATCACCTATCTGCTTTTCCTTCAAGGTTCTGTATCCTCGGCAGAAGGTGCGTTTTACTTTTCATATTTATTCCTTACTCAGGCCTGGGTGGCGTTGATGATGTCAACGACTAGGAACGAGTTAGCAAAGATCCCGCCTGTGAAGGGCAAATATCAGAGGCTTCAGGGACTTACAGGCAGGCTTGAGGGAAGCACCACCGACGAGGAAGCCGTCAATGTCGGGCTGCGTGGAGAGCTCGCCGCAGTTCTTCTCGTTCACGCTGCCGCCGTAGAGAATGCGGGTCTCGTCGGCGACCTTGTCGCTGATGCCGCGGAGGAGGTCACGGATGGCCTTGTGGACCTCCTGGGCCTGCTCGACGGTGGCAACCTTGCCGGTGCCGATGGCCCAGATGGGCTCGTAGGCGATGACGATGTTGCTCCAGTCCGAGATCTGGGCCTTGAGGGACTCGAGCTGGGCCGAGACGAACTCGATGGTCTTGCCGGCCTCGCGGGTCTCGAGGCTCTCACCGCAGCACCAGATGACCTTGAGGCCGTTCTCGGTGGCGTACTTGGTCTTGGAGGAGATGAGGTCGTCGGACTCGCCGAGGATGGTGCGGCGCTCAGAGTGGCCGAGGATGGCCCAGTTGATGTTGCTGTCCTTGAGCTGGGAGACGGAGATCTCGCCGGTGAAGGCGCCGTTGGGCTTGTCGAAGACGTTCTGGGCGGCGACCTCGATCTCGGGGCGGATGGTCTCGCGGACGAGGGAGAGGTAGAGGGCGGGAGGGGAGACGACGACCTCTGATGGTGTTGTCAGCGGGCTATTCCACAGCTGCGTTCATGCCAAACCAGGGGCAATATATGAGGGGTTCTCTCGCCCGGACAAGCGGGGAGGATGACGCAGAAGAAGGGGAGGGGGAGGGGGGATGCAGAGCTCAGGGTGCAACATACCAGCGTTCTCGTCGAGGGTAGCGTTGTTGAGGTTAGAAACAATCTCCTTGATGGACGACACGGAGCCGTTCCTAAAGAAGAATAAAACGGTGAGCTTCCGAGCTTCTGGAGATAGCTTCACGGTTCTGCGGCCTTTTTTTTTTTTCTTCTTGGAGAGGGGGGAGGGGCAGAGAGAGCTGAGGCGCGATGGCGGGGTAACTTACATCTTGAAGTTGCCGCCAACGAAGAACTTGCGAGCCATGATGGGCAATTAGGTCTGTGTCTGTTGATTGTTGAGAGGGAGAGAGGTAATTCCAGCAAGGATGCAAAAGATGAAGCAGAAGAGAGGATGAAGGGGAAGAAGATCTGAGGAGAGGTGCTGAATGGAGAAGGGTAGCTACCCAAGTAAATAGTTGGTGGTGCTTGGTCTAGCTGCTGGAGTCCATACGTTGGCGTGTTAGTTGGGGCGGGCGCCGGCAGCTCAGACCAGATCCATCAGGTCAGGTCATGAACATGGATGGACATGGACATGGATGGACGAGACGACAGAGAAATGGAGGGGCAATTATTGCATTGGCATTGTTTGCTACTATCACAGTAGTTCATTTTTAAGATATTCTCCTTCATTCAAAGAGTCGAGTCCAGGCAGTATACCGTGACTATCTAGGTATCGGAATAGTAGTCCCCTCAGCAGATGTCCGCCTCTCCTCCGGGCCCTGAATACGGCAGTGCTCGGGAGCTCAACACCGTCCACCTCCCGTTTCTCGCCATCATCCGTGGGGCCGCTCCTCATAATACCCGTGGGCCCGAGGCTGATCAGGCCAGCTTCCGCGATTTGTTCTGTCTACGGAGTGCAATATCGCCAGCCCTGCCTCATCCCAGATCATCAGGTCCCTCCAGCTACCTGCTAATCTAGGCACGCGGGACGGGTACCTGAGCCTGGAGTCCCAGGCTTCTCAACGGTTCCTGATCCACCACCACTAGCAAGTTCAACCGACATGAAAGTCAGTCCCTCAATGTCAGTCGCTGAAACACCGAGACATTGACCGAGTCCGAACTCGCCGCCAACAATTCCTGGATTCTCACCGCCCTCAACAGCCTCATAGATGCCCGTCAAAAAATATCGTCCCATAAAGTAATATCCCAAAAAGCACGGGCATCCCTCGGTGAGCACCACAGTGCCCGCGCCTCCGTCCCTCCTCAGACGGACCAAGTCTATCCACACCGTAATTATCCTCATCCGGGGGCACGGCGTGTAAGAACCCTCCCCCCCAGCGGATGTAAGCCAGCGCATCCCCGGAACAACAAACGATGGCATGCAGCAAAGTATCTCTCTGTCTCCGCGATCCTGTCCCAGCGAGACTCGGCTCTGACAGTCACCCTGTTTCTCCCGACGCCTGCAGGTTTCACCGCTGCTTGTGCGAATCTCGCTACAGAGGCCGGGTGTTGATATCTTCCATATTCAATGCATCTTAGCTGCGAGGGAGATGTCGGCCAAGAAGGTTCTTAGTCCCTGAATGATCCAGGAACCTCCCTCAGGTGATAAAACGCACAGCCCTCAAGTGTCGAACCATGCTGTGCTGCCAAATGTCATGCCATATCCAGCCTCGTCATGATGCCTGCTCGTCTTTGCGCCATCATTCCCTCGAGACGATGAGAGACTTCACGACAAAGTAAACATGATGTGGTGCTAACTAAATTCAATTCCATTCCCTAACAATGCGTCTATCTGCTACCCGGTTTTCTGTGATCAAAGGGGTGTCTGTACCTGTGTGTAGAATCTGTATCAAATTTCAAACTTCAAAACCAAACAAACTATCTTTGTTCTTCCCCACGCTTGCCTCCTCTCGACTCTTAGAGCAATGATCCCTTCTTCCTCCAAGTGGCTCCATTCTTCTCCAGGCGCCATGCGGAGACGCTGTCGGCGGGCGTTCCTCCTTGGGTCCTTAGACTTGGGATGGAAAGACTCCAGTTGGATGTGGCAGTTGCTCCATTCTTTGGGAAAGATCCTCTACTCGGCAGGACGGTTGTCTCTGCCGAAGATCCTTGGGCGTCTGGTTGCCTAGTCCCTGGGACGACTGGGAGATTCAGGATCGTGTCTCTTGTAGACGGTCTGTCCTGTCTCTTTCTGTGCACTTGCACGTTTCCATGTTGATGATGTGTTGCTGGTAGCAGATATGACTTGCTTTCCTACAACAGGTTTTCCATGTTAGCTCATTGCCTTCGTGGTACGAAACGGGACATACAATTTTTCAACCGGTGCCAACAAGAGTGTTGCCAGTCTTGACGGCGGCGTTGATGTCGTTGGTAAGCTTCAGCATAGAGGTGAGGCGCTTCTGCATGGTGTTGATATGCTGGATGTTCTGGGCATCCTCGGGCTTGACAACGGTCAGGAAGAGGCTCTCCACAGCCTTGCGGTGCTCCATCCACTGGTCAAGAAGAGGCTGAGTCGAGGTCTCCTTGGTCTCCTGGGCAGCGGGCATCGACTTAATAGCCGCCTTGCGGCTGGGGGGGGCCTGGCTCTCAGTCACTTCGGTCTTGCGCTTACGTCCCTTGGAAGGCTGAATGGCGCCGGTGGTGGGCGAGTTACCGGAGCTTCCGTGGTCGTTGTGGACTCGCTTCATGTGGTCCCGGAGGTTCCACTGGCGGGGGAATCCGTTTCCAGGAACGGCTCGCTCGCAACCCTCATAGATGCAGAGGAAGGGCTTGTCGCCGTGGCCGTGGAGACCGTGAGCCTCGCGCTCATGACGAAGCAGGCAGGCAGTTGACGAGAAGCGCGCACCCTCGCACGACTCAGCCTTGCATCGGTAGGGCTTGAGGTGGGAGTCCACGAATTTGCTGACAAGTCAGTAACGTCACCAAGAATAGTATGGGTCAAAGTTCTTACTCATAGTTGCACTTGAGCTTCTCGGGCTTGTGGTTGCAGCTGGGCTGTCCCTCCCAGGGGCAGTGGTAGAGTCCATCCTCCTTAGGAGCGGCCTTCTTGTACAGGTCGTGGTCCCTGGCGGACTCACCTTCGCTTGTCTGTCGTCGGGGACCAGCGAACGGGGCGGGGAGTGCAATGTTCTCTTCAAGCTGAGGCATTACCTTTCCAGTCACATCCTCGGAGATCAGGGTAAGGTTCCGGTCAAGGCTGTGGCAATCGACATGGTGAGAAAGCAGTTCAAGGGTCACTTTACAGTTGGGTAATACATACCTTGGCGACTGGCATTGGATGTGAGGGGACGAGTTGGGGCTGTGCGATGGGAACCACAGGTCCTCGATGGTGTTGGGGGAGGAAGACCGAGAGATCGAGCTGGAGAAGCAGTCCCAGGAGCTGGGAGGGGAGTTCTCGGCAAGGTTGACATCAGGGCCAAGTTGCATGTGCGCTGGGACAACGTGCAAGGGGCTGGCATCCGGGAGAGAGAAGGTGGCATCGCCATTCAGTCCAACGTCGAGGGAGTATCCGGGCCAGTACATCTGGGTCGTGATGCCATCGGCTTCAGTGTCCAGGAGGCAAGCATCAATTCCCACCATGGCAGCACCGGTCTGGGCTCCAGTCTGAAGAGTGGAAGTATTACCTGTGAAGTCCATATTGCTGGACAAGTGTGATGATTGAGACAGCGAAGAACCGCTGGACCTGCTGGAGCTGACCCTGGACATGGCGTGTCCTCCTTGGGGTACAGAAGCAGCAGTCCTAGAAGCGGTCCAGTTGGTCTGAATGTCCTGGCGTCCTTGGGAGTGGACCCGTGTTCCGCGGGGCGTGGTCTGGCCAGATGTGAAAGCGAACTCCTCGGCTTCTCCGGAATGGGCAGATCCATTGTCTGAGAAATCTTGGAAGTTCTGTGGTCCTTCTGCTGTCGTAGCCCACGACGAACCTGCCAACAGGTCCGCGGATGGTTCTGTTTGAGAAAAAGAAAAGAGTCCAGATGTGGTCGAAGCCAGAGATGACTGGGAAAAGCTGAAGTCGCTGAGGCAGAGGTCAGTGCGCCGTTCACCACTACCCAAATAAAATAACAGAACGAAAATATCAAAACAAGACTAGTCATTGCTTGAATCAACTCTGAATCTGTTAGTGTGTTAGCTAGGGTAACAGTAAGGGCGAGTGGGACATGGTACAGACCAAGGATGACTATGAAAAGGCATAGCGCCTGAGGTTAGATCTTGCTTTCCATCGTAGTTCCGTTCAGTATCCAGGTGTCGAGCGTTCAAGGTCCATGTTGTCGGTCCATGTTGGTCCATGTTGGTGTTCTATGGCATGTCACTAGGCGTGTCCAGGCAGTAATATCCAGGTTCGAAGTCAGGTCGTTTTTGTTGTGGCTTTAAAGGCGAACAGGTTCAGTTGCGACGTCAAATCAAGTTGGTATAGCAATATGCATTGTCGAGTCGGCTTCCAGAGGGTCGAATGTGGTCAAGCAAATCGGCCTCAGTGGTCCATGAAAACCGGTAGAATTGAAAGGTCCAGTACTGGTACAGTATTGTTGCGTCCCTGTTCGGAAATCCAGTGCGGCTGCACAGCAATTGAATTGAATTGCTCGATAGTCAAGCCCGAATGCTGCCTTGAGTCCCAGTACCGCCAGGCACAAGGGAGGAAGCAATGGCCCCAGTTGTTCGGTGTCCATGGGTCGTGAGATCCAGCTGAGGCAGAAAATCCAGGTGCGTAGAGTTCAAAAAAGTCCATGTCCTCGGGTCGAGTCCAGAAGATCCGGCGCAAGTCCAGAGGCAGCACGCAGAAACGTGGAGATCCGGTTTGTGGGCCAGGACGCGGAAAAGCTGTAATTCTCAATTTGCAGCAACGGGCAATACTCACCATAGGCTCGAAGCCAGTATAGATGTATGATTGTTTCAATGTCCGGGCTCGAACATGATTCCATTTTGTGAAAGTATCCGGACAGAGCAAATGTCGACAGTCCACGGGAAGAAATGATCCTTGAATCCGGAGTAGGTATCCTTGAAGTGACGGCTTGATACGATTTCCTGGTTCCTGGTCCTTGGTCCTGGGGTCCTGGATCCTTAGGCGAGACGGAGTGAAGCAAGATAGTACAGTATTTGCGCGCAACATGATTGAAAAGCAGATGCAAGCCTCCCAGGGAAGAGTAAAGGAAACAGTACCTGGACAGCGAGTGAACCTCTTCGAGGTCAGTCGCGTTCTTGAAACCTGGCATGGTGGCCGGCTGTGGCACAACAAGGGCAACAGTCATGGTATCCTCGGAAATGTAGAGCAATTGGCTCTGTGATCCAACAGATCAACGCGGGACGTTGTCTTGCAAGTTCAGACCAGTGGCAAACACTGTCGTGGTGTTGTGGTGATGTTGCGCGACAGGATGATCCTAGGGTTGATTGGGCTGCTTTTGAGGTTCCTGACGGAAGAGCAAGCAAGCGTAGATAGATGTGTGTGTGAGTGAAAAGAGTTGTAAAAAGATGGGTCGTCTTTGAAGGATCAGGCCGAAGCGAAGGCGAGGATCGTTGGGCAGGAAGAGGCGAGAGTTGGGCTGGAAAATTGAAGAAGCAGAAGTGAGACGTTGGGCAACGAGGGACCCTGCGGGTTTTATTGTTGTGAAGGCCTGACAGGTGCCGGAGCAGGGTCCCACAGGCGGTCGCGAATGCCAATGAAACTGCCGCGAGACAAGGCCGTCACAGTGGCCGCAGGAGTGCGCTGGCGTTTTTGATTTCAGAACGCAGAGACCGGTGTGTTGGATTCTGGCAGGGATGGGCGGCGAGGGATGGGGCCAGGGCGAAGACGACTGGCCAACTTCTCTGGGCTTCCCTGATTCAGAGAGGGGTGCGGTGGAGAGCAGGCCCGGCATCCGTCCTATCACTTGGCGGCTTGGTGTGGAAAGGAGGGATGATGGTTGTTGGACAACGCATCGCTGCAGCTTGCGAGCGCAAAAGCAAGCTGACGAGGATGCAAAGAGAGAAGACGCGAGGGAAAGGGCGGGACTGAGGGGAAAGGAGGAGGCTGGCCCCGAGATTGCGCGAAAGTCGTCATCCCGTCTTCCGGACAGAGTTTGCATTATCGCCGTCGATCCTCATGAATAAGACGTCCAAGCGCTCTTCGAGAAACGTTAGCCTGCGAGGCCAGTCCTGGTATTGGACCTCCA
The DNA here is from genome assembly GCA_033030565.1 of Fusarium nematophilum. Taxonomy (NCBI): domain Eukaryota; kingdom Fungi; phylum Ascomycota; class Sordariomycetes; order Hypocreales; family Nectriaceae; genus Fusarium; species Fusarium nematophilum. The sequence goes on from JAVIXY010000018.1 coordinate 323,767, forward strand.
AGTGTCGCTCCTGGCGATCACCTCAACCAAAAACCTCAAGCTTTTCACGAGTCAAACGGCGCTGACGGTGATGGGGGGGGTTTCTCTTTGCTCGATGATGGCCCTCTGGTCTCTCGCCCACCCGCCCGCCCGCCGCGAGTAGGACCACCCTCCTCTCGACCCCCTATCTCTTCCGACCAGGTCAGCAAGGGTGGACCAAACGAAGAAACTATCACCAACCAATTCGCACCCTGCGAACAGGCATGCAACCAGCGGCACACCGAGTATGCCGCCCGTCACCCGGCGGGACGTCCCCGGGCTCTGATTGCTCACAACGCAGACCGTCCTGGGCGGGGTAGGTCTTGAGGCGGTCTTCAGCAGACTTCATTACGAGACAAACGGTCCCTCAGATATGCAGACAGAGAGGCTACAGAATCGGCCAGCGAATCGCCGCCGGTAAGAAAGCCAATAACAGGCGTTTTTGCGCCCGTCAGGGTGGGCGGAAGCATGCATTTGCGCTGCTAAAATCAGGCCGACAAGGTGCGACGACGAGACGACAGCAAGAGCCAGCCATCCGTCCATGATGTGACTGGAGAGACGAGAAGCGAGACTGGCGAAATATCGTGTTCGTGACAGTGCCAAGACGGTAAAATCGGGCGTTGCGCTCGGGGAGATGAAGCCCCGAGTCAAAGGAGGCCCGTCAAAGAAAGGGTAATGCCTGCTGAGGTTGATGCGTTGTTGTTGGAGTTTTGATTGCACTTGATTGCTCACCTCAGTTTTGAGTTTGCTTTCCAAGGCGCTGGGCCAGGCACTGGGCCAGGAACTGGTCCACCATCATCGTTTCCCCTTCCCCCTTCGCCCAAGGGACTTGGTCCCACGTGATGGCTCGGGACAGCCCGCTCCTCCAGCAGCCAACAGCCAGCAGCCCTACCTATCCAAACGTTGCCATCCAACGACGACGCGTGGCTTGATGCGGCTCTCCTTTGTTGTTGTCATCAACAACACAAATTTTACGCTTCTGAGTGCATTGATAACGACTTCCAGGTTTCATGGCATGCTGAATTGGGGAAAGCCACCTTCAGCATTTGTCAGGCCCAGAGGCTTGCCCAACAGCTCGGCCACCCAAAAAAAGGTTTACCGGTATCAGAGTCATAAGGGCGTGCTCCAACATAGCTCCAGAATGACGAATTCTTATGAATCGTTTGTTTGTTTTTAGGGATTCAGCATTTCCGACACATCACTAGGTATGAGTATCCTAGTCTGAATCCATCAGCTCTACCACCGCCGGACCCGTGCTGCTTTCGCCGGACACTCCTCCGCCAGCGATCCCATCATTCCACAACTCCTCCAAGCCTCGTTCTACCTCGCCTTCTATTCTACCCAGAACCCCGGCCAGCATTGCCTTGGCCGACTGCCAGCTGTTGATCCCCAGCTCCCGACTGGCCAGTCTCATCTTGTCGCTGTAGACTCCTCGCCACTTGGTCAGCTGCCTCTGCTCTACCATATTGCTCGCCCGCCCTGTTGAGGCGATAGCCGCCCCAAACATGACACACCACAGCCACAGCGACTGTGTCCATGCGCTCGTCTTGAGATGTTCCTCGCCGGCGTTGACATCGTCGATGAGCTGTTCGAGGAGCCAATCGATGAGTGTTACGTCGAAGTACTTGTGACCCAGTTCGGAGCACAAATAGAAAAAGGTAGCGATGAAGCTGGTTCGGCTACTCTTGGGGTCGCCGTTTAGAATGCGCGGTACGTATTGGGTCGGGTTGAACGCTCTCGATATCTCGTAGTTGAGGTTGAGGTCCCTGGTGTGGTTCTGCCAGAGGCGCGCTGCCTGGGTATCTTGATCCTCCCACCAACCATATCTTGGTGCCTCGCGGGGCGGGAGCGCTGTGATGTCCCATATCGATGCGAAGAGGAGCGCCATGAAGGTCGGTTGGTACTCGGGCACGTTCACAAGCTGGCCTGACCTGCCGGTTCTCAATCCATCCCCGACCCTATCCAAAGCCACGTCAGTAAAAGGGGGAGTTTGGAGGCCAGGTCTCTGGCAGAACTGACATTTTCAGCATTCTTTGTGGTAACGTAGGTGTTTGATCGGCCCTATTCCATCCCTTGACTGCCGACTGGATGCCTTTCAGGTGCCGTGACGAAGCATCCAACTCTCCTATCGCGCCCTAGTCGATTCACACGTCAGTCACCGGGGGCCAGCCATTTGCGCTGTGCATCGCGCCGAACCTGTCCTACCTCTGTTAGTGCGAGTGCAGAAATCGCCAACATCGTGTCTCCGCTCTGTGCGGTGTCGGGTCTCTGGAGTTGCTCTCTCGCGAATTGGTACGTTGCGGCTTTGTGATACAGGAACGGTATCCTGACCTCGTCCATCGAGCCCGTGACCCAAGCCCACTGACACGCCGATAGCATCAGACACATGTGCATGTACCCGGGATTCTCGAATGACTTTTGGATCCTGAAGAACTATCAGCTTGAGTTGTCGACAACGAACCAATAGGTCCCGGGGTTTCGGGCCACCGCACGCCGAGGACTCCAGCTCCCGGGCTACGGGTCTCTGGCCCCATACTGTATATTGCGAGACTGGTCAATGGCGTTAGTCACCATATCCATCAGGGCCTCTCGCGTGCCAAGCAGACTTACAATGGCGCAGCAAGCGTTTGGATGGCTCCGGGAGGGCGTCGAAAGAGCCCCCAACATAGTTGTTGAGAATATTAATCAGCCCCGGCGCCGGGGGCTCGGCCATGGTCATCTGGGTCCCCATGGTCCCGACTTCGACGCTGGGCCCGGCAACAGCGGTGCCGCTGCTGGATGAAGGCGAAGGCGATGATTCATTGGACGGCAGAGACTGTTCGGGAGTTGGATAGATGCATTCACTCCCGGTCTGGAGGCAGTTGGTGCTGAGTCGCCAAACCACGTTAGTCCAGATTACTCGCGGAGTGCCCCCGAGTCTGACGCAGTGACGCGGCGGTAATGCAAGGCTCGTGTATTCTACCGTGGACACCGCAGCCTTGCATCAAAAGTCAAGGGTCCAAGGAAGTTTCGGGGCGAGGGGGGGAAGTATAAATACCGAGAGTATATACTACTCTGCGAACCCGGGAGGAACACGTACCAGAGAGGCTTTTGTTCGTCGCATCTCACATGACGGGAGCGGCACTTTTGACAACCGTTTCTACTTCGCCGGTGGAATCTCCTCTTGCGTTCTTTCGGCGGAGCCATCCTCACATAGGCACGCCCTCGTTACGGTGTTGTTTCTTTGGCTCTCCGAGAATGACAAAGGTTCAACCTCACCCACATGCTGATGTCGGCTCGTCTATCGTCAAGATCCGCAGCAAGTAGCTCGGGGACAATCGACGGGAAATATTCCACAGGAGGCGAGTCTCTGGTGATGAGGCACGGCTGGCACGGTCTGATCAAGACAGGCCATGGAGGCATCCCTTCGTATTGAAAACCAGTCTTTGCCCGATACAATCCAAGCCAGATGGCGGGATACCCCCAAATAGAAGCCAGAGAGCAAAGCTCGTTTCCCTAGACGAGGCCTGCAGGGCTTGCATCCAATCAAAGGGCACTGATCCCCCTAGCCCCATGACTCGCTAAGACCCGGTGGCGGGGGCTTTCTCACCCAAGCCCGTAGAGGCTTCGCTTTTGTCCGGGGGATTCGAGATCAGTGAGGCCATATTCAAAGAGAAAGCGGCCGCTCGTGGTTCATTTGGCTTGAACCAGCGTCTCGTTTTTCTGCTGTGGATCTGCGTATTGAAGACCCCATACGTCACAGCTGCACGATGATTGACATCCCGAAAACGGAGCCTCATCTGTGGCAGGGGGAGGGAAGAGGAGGCTGGTGTATCCGCTGGTCGGTGCGCAACTGTTGGTAGAGACGCTTGAAAGGTCAAGATTTGGATGGCTTTGGGATGAACAAGACAGCCTGGAAAGGTAGCGCGAACCTACTTTTTCAGCGCAAGATAAGGCATCTAATGAACAGTATCAGTGGAAGTCGAGATGCTGATGCAGGACTCGGTCTGCTCTTAGAAGTATCTCATCAGTCTGTTGACGGTCACTATCACTCTCCATTGCCCTCCGATTAGGTGCGGCATTTGAAGCATTCCTAAACGCCGAGACAGCCCGGATATTCAGCCCCGGGTCGGCCGCCCGTAACGGAGGTCCGGGCCGGGGTGGACCCGCCTCGGAAGATACGATAGCCTGGGAGATACGGGAGATCGTTTGGAATGGCGCGTGTGGGGGGCGGTGGTTATTTTGGGCGACGGCCCCGGGGATGGCAGCAGGGGAAGTGCATTAACGACCGCCCGTACCGGGCAATAGCTCGTGTTCTCTCGCTCATCGAGCCACGTGCTGGTGATCGGACGCAACGAGACATGGGCTGGATCAGCCCTAACGAAATGAACCACGGACATGATGAAGGATTCCCCCCAGGGGATGTTGCAGCCTGGAGTGGCATCGCGAGTTCTCGGTGATATTGGCCAGGATAGATACGGAGCACATACTTCATCGTATCCCGCGAGGCTGGCTGAACCTCGTGTCAGATTTCGTGTGCGCTTAGGGAAGCTGACAGGAGCATTTGCGCCGGCCTCTTGTCCAGGGTAGAGCTGAAACCCTTTGAGTATTGGACGCCGCTAACCTGGGTACTGCGTCAAGGCTCTGCATTCAATTGCGACCATGGCAGGGAGAGACTTGAAGTCATGTTGCCGTCCGAGGAGGGCCCTGAGGGAGGGAGGACACCAGAACAGTCCCGGGAGGAACGCCCACGGCAATCCGTTCTTGTCCACTTGCCGCTTCGTGCGATAGTCTATGCGGAGCTGAGATTTCGCAATCGAATTTGGGGAGGCACCTTAACCTATCATGTTGCCGAGGCAATCAAGGCTCCTCGTCTTTGGTGGTAGGTCGCCCTTCATTCGGACTTATAAGAGAAGATGTCAAGAGGTGATTGCTCTTCGGCCACTTCCGCCTCACGGCCAGGGCCGAGAAAGATCTGAGAAGCACGTCTTTTTGTGTCACCTATGGACGTTGAACAAGTCGGCCTCCGCAGATCGGTCACATGCATTTGCCCGTGTCTGATCTGGCACCTGCCAAACGTCTTTCGACAGCCCTGCATGGACAACAAGCCCAACTGCCGCCTGCCACTCACCTCAGCCTTAAGTTGGGCAGGGCAAGCAAAGAAGCAAATTGCGGCTTCTACCTACCCACACCAAGCCCAATCATCATCACCCGCTTACTGCAGCACATCTTGACATCTCATCGCTGGCAAGATCCACAATCCTTCGCCTCATAATCGCCAAAGCTGAACTCAGCCGGGTTAGGGCGCATGCAGGACAGAAGGAAGCAAGGACCCTTCATCTCCTCGTCACCGTTCACAGGTGCCGGCGATGCCACGAGCTTGTGGCTCCTCAGGGTCAATGGCTGGTGGAGTAGCCGCAATGCCAGCGTCTGCTTGCAGCAGCGTCAGGCCATGGTGTCGTCGATATGATGCTCCCGCGGGTCTGTTGGACACAGGGTCTTCCAAATCTCCACCGGCCAGCGCAATCCTGTAACTGTCCACCTATCCCCGAATCGCCTCAGGTCCCTCATAGTTCGCCGGGCAGAATTCGGCCTTTGCTCAGACCACCCCCGCTCTCTGCGAGAAATCAGGGTTGAGCCGCCGTTGAAGATATCTCGTCCAATCACGGGACGCCCCAAATCCAAGGTCAGCAACTGGAATGCTGAGTTCAGCCGGGTCCAATCGAGTGAGGTCGGGTCCGAGCCGCCCCGGCCCTGTTTTCTTCCGCCTTGTTGGTGATGGTGGTGTGCTGTGGTGTGGTGCGCTGCGCTGCTGGCGATGGGTAAGCTGGTGTGCTGTCTCTCGGTTTCGGAGCTTGGAATTTGACCAAACCCAACCGCCAGGCAACGCTGGCCCGTGATGGGGGTGGTCAGTGGGCATCAATTTCAAGCATTGGAGCCCTGTCGGGTGCGGTTAGCTGGCACCCATGGATGGCCCAAAAGCCTTGGTGCCCGACCTTTGTCAAGTCCCATCGTCGTCCGGCCATTGACCGCTCATCGTCGTTCCAGGTAGTCCCCTGCTCCAGCTATCTCCTGAGGTCATCTTTACCTGACGCTGCCAGCGCGTCTTTGGGCAACAATGCCTGCGCCCAATGATGCCCAGGAAATTGCCTCGTTCGTCAGAATCCAGGCACTGGATGAGACGCTGCCCCGCGAATCCGCGATAGCTTCTCCTGCTTCCCACATTTCGAAGCATCTCACACACACAAAACATCTGGGGTAGTCCCGGACTGTGACGAAACTCCAGTCCCGCTGCACTCTTCGTCGGCTACACAGCATCAGTTATCCCTGGGTCCCTAGAGTCTGTCCTGTGTTCCTGGATTTCATGCTTTTTGTTCGCGTACGCAGAAGAGGAAAGAAAAACGCAGGGATCCAACATCCAAGGCCCTCTTCGATCATCAAACATACCCACCCTCGCTCAAGATCCAAGGCAAGGCCCGCTCCATGGCTGTGGGCTGCGCGCTTGCTTGCGTCGACAGCAGACTATCGCAACCTTCTTCGGCCACGCGGACTTTGGGACACAAGGCACCACTGGTGCCCTCTCACACTCTCCCATCCTCTCCCGACCACCTGGAGTGGGAGTTCTGGGGCGAATTCTTTGCAAATCTTGCCAGAATCGACCTGGTCGAACGCTTCCCGCCTGGTCCCTGTCTGCTCCGCTACGACTAGTGAACGAGGTATCTTTTTTTTCCATTGCCATCTCGACCAGGGTCCGGCTCATGACATGCGTCGCTTCTCCCTTGCAGCCGAACGAACGAACATAAATCGTCTCTATTCCGAGCTTCACTCCTCCAGCTCCCTCTCGTACCCGTGCCAACTCAGATCGGCTCACCCATCAGCACTGCCCGCGACTGGTTCGCTGAGAAACGCCCCGAGGATCTTGCACTATTGTTCTAGTGCTTCACTATTGCCCCGAAGTTTTTTGTCCAATCCAGCTGGAGTTGGCCTTTGCATATTGATCCATCTGCCTGGACCACGGGTCACACCGCCTACAACCGCCGACGGGAGGACCCAGGAAATCCATCGCCATCTCAGGAAACCCTAGTCGACACAGATGCCCCAGAGAGAGATTTGGAGCCAGCCTTTTGGAGAACCAAGGATCACTGCCCGGGACCCATAGTTGTGCAAGCTGTCCATCGGATTTAGTCTCTTTTTTTTTTCTGGAACCCAAGCCTCGGACCCAGTGCTTCTTCCTCGCCTGTGGATTCTTTCTTTATCAGCCGCAAGTCTCGTCAGGTCCGGTCAAGTTTAACGCTGCCGTCTTTTGCCATGATGAGCCAGCACAGCATGGCGCAACCAGAGTATGCCTATAGATCTTCTACCATGTCCAACGGTCCTTGGAATCCAACTCGCAGGTGAGACCGCTCTCCCATCGCCGGCCGACCCGGCACGAGGACTTGGTTGGCTAATTGTCCGGCAGTTCGTTTGCCGAACCCACGGCACATGGAGGCTTCGATAATGTCTTTTACTCAACACCAAGGTATGGCGACCCTCTCGACGTCCTCCAGCTCGGACAATTTAGTAACACGGGCCTGTGCAAAGTGTCAATTACTCCGCTAGCTCCTACAACCTAGCATCTGGCGGTCTCCCCGTCGGTGGTGCGAACGGACATCTGTCACGGGCCGAGTCCGCCTATCCTCCTGGCCCGGCATATGGCGGCCGCCCTCCGTCTGGTTCATACGGGAAGCCGGTGGGACATGGGTCCTACAAGGGCTCCGGTTCTCAGGCCTGGGACACCCATGATCGGTACTCACCGACCGACTCGGTCGACGACATCATCGCGTCGCCCAACCTGTCTGACTATTCCCTGGAAAACGGGGTCAACAGCACGGCTCCCGGCGCCAAGTCAAAGCCCAATGGCAAAGGCCGATCACAGCGGAGGCCCTCGAACCGAGACGAGTTTGATGGACCCCATCAGTTCTTGCAGCGCCCGCCACCAGACGTCATTGCGATGCAGGAACGCGAGCTCCCGCATCTGCCCACGAATCTTCATGTCCAGGAGCAGGACAGTGTCCTGAGCCAGGTCAACGATCGGCTTTCCCAGTGCGCCTACGACTTTGTCGCGAAGTATCAGTTCCCGATCCCGTTGACCCAGGACATGAGGCCTGTCGAACGACCGCAGGATCGGGAGTGGACCGAGTGGGTTTATCTCTTGAAGCGGCTGGCGACCAAACGACGCATTCCGGCACGAGTGCTCTACAACGGACAGATCAAGCAGTTTGTTACAATCCTCGAGAACTCGCTCGAGATGAGACATGCTGCCAAACACCAGAGCCGTCCGCTCAAGGACGACAGGAACATTCTTCAGCTCATCTCGGCTGGCATTCAGGTGGCCAAGATCTTGAAGGATGCGTCGGCCATGGACTACCTGGACCGATTATACGTTTCTACAGAGAAGCAGATCCAAGACCGTGCGGCTGCGCGGTACCGGTCTTGAGACAACAGCTTTCACCACGAGTCTTCAGCACTCCAACGATATACGTTTTACATGCTTTCCTGATGCAAGGAAAGACGAACAGCCGGCGACGACTACGGCAGAAAGCAGGAACAGGGATGGGACCTAAGCCTACCTCTTTTTTGGGGGGCTACAAAAAGGTCGCATTGTGAATGATAATGTTTTTCGAATATGGGCAGGCATTCTTCTACGTTTATCTGGATTGGCACGCAAAAGTTGTCACTGACCCGTTGCGGGAAGTAACAAACAACCTTCTCTTCGGGTTGGGAGGCCATCGTCTAGAGCGTGTTGGGAGTTTGATATAGCAGTGACTTGTTTTGGGTTTTTTTTATTGGGCGAATCATGGCTTTTCTTTTTCTTTTGGCTATTTTGAGCACTGGCTTTGCACTCTTGTCGTTTTCGTTCCGCCGGAATCTTGGACAGCTCTCCAAAAGAGGACCGCTCAAATTACACATTCACTGTGTGTTTCGGATGTCACGGTAATTGGAGAAGCTTGGGACGGGGAGTCTGAATCGCCTTGCCCGTATGTGGCGTTGGGTAACGATGGAGATGGTGGTGTTGGGCATCGGGCACTGGGCACTGGGCACTGGGCGGGTTCGCAAGGGTCTGGATAACGTTAACTGGGTATGGAGGCTGAGGGAATGATCACCAACAGCAAGAGGTCTCGTGCCGAGTCTGCCCGTCATTTGATGGCAGGCATTGGGCACAAAAGCTGGCCTATGCTCTTGCGATAGGGTGTATGAATACGGTGGCGGTGTCTGGCTGTGGGATCCGGCCGAATGATGAGGAACCAACCTTGAGTTTACGGTTTGATTTGACAACAGTTCGCATTAGAGGAAACGCAGAAACGAGAACCAGAATGAGATGATCGAGATATTGCGCACGATATATACATTGCCTTGGATATTGGATGTCCTTTCTGTTGAATCGAGACATGGCCAGCTCAGCCTCAATGGGCGACCCATCGCAATAAGGCCGTTTACAGACCCATCAGCTCACTGGCTATGGACATCTTCCAGGGTAGGCCAATAATTTGGGAGCGATTGACGTGATCAAGCCTCATCACTTTGAATGGTCCTCGGGAGATGTTCAGAGCCTAACGTGAGTTGAATGCAAGTCATGGGGTTCCCGCTACTGTCTCGTCGAAGTGATAAAAGCTGACTTGTCCCGTCGTACCAGGGCGTCAAAACAGACTCACCCGAGGCCCTCCCAATGCTGTGATGCACGAAATCAAGTGCCAACCAGAGCGTGTCTGCTCCCGGCCAGCATCACTGCCGCTGCTGCTGTGCAATGGCAATGACATCCAAGCCCCCCCAATCAAGAACCAAGCCACCCACACAAGCCACAGTATTTCACTCTTGAAAGGCGAGTAATAGGAAAAAGCTGCAGAAATGCCCAAGTACCTCCATCATCACTCGACATAGTACTTGGAGGGGAATAGTCTTTCTCGCCCCGGAGGGTGGGAAAAAACATGTGCATAAACGACTGGCCAACGACGAGCCTTACCCTGCACTTCTGACGGGCAGGGGTACTTTGGCTTCGCAGCGATTTCACACACAAACGCCAGGTACACACATCCCGGATCGCCCTAGCGCCATCCGGCTCACGCCCAGTCGGTCGCCGTTTGGGTTTAGCGCGGCTTGATCGCACAGCCAAAGGAACGGCGGGATGCAAAGCAATGAGGCCCCACGGACGACCCCAAGAACGTCGACCGAGAGAGAGAGGCAGATTCAATTCCTGATTTCCTTTTCACCCTCCGTTCCCTCGTCTCTCTCTCTCCTGCTCTCAATAGAATGCTCGTGTCCCAAGTGTTTTTTATATCTGGTTGAGAATTGTCGCTGAACTTTTGCGGACTGGAGCCCACGGCGACGCTTTTCATGATCTTCGCGATCTGGTCACTGGTGGTCGATCTTGGCGAACTTGCGAATGCGATCTCGATAGCGACGAGGAAAAACGACAAGTGGCGACTCGACTGCTCCTTCAATCAACGACTGAAATATTCCATTCTCGTAACCACGGGTTCAATCTCCTATATATACGCCCGCTCCTCTTCCATATAAAAACCTTCCCTCTCCCTCTCCTCCACTTAACTGATACCCGATCTCATCATTCATCTGAACACCTTGACATAAAGATCGAAAACAAAGCCTTTGTATATTACTATCTTCTCAACTCCCTCGCAATGGCTTCCGTCTCCTCCCGTCCCTCGCCAAACTCATCCTCCCCTTACGACTTCGAATCCGCTCCCGAGAGCGAAGAATCATGGCAGTACATCGACTACACGGGGGCGGCCTCTGGTCCGTCCTCTATCGGGTTCCTATCTGACCCTGCGAGTGGAAGCCTGGGAAGCTTCACCATGGTAGGAAACGTTCACGGGAACACGCCGTCTCCCTACATGCCCGGCAACACGCCATCGCCATTCATGGCGGGCAGCACACCATCTCCCTACGTCTCGGGAAACGCACCATCGTCGTCTCCCTACGTCGGGGGGAACGCGCCCTCTCCCTCAGGGGCTGGAGCAACCGCACCCTCTCCCCTCTTCCTCGGGGAGATGGACCAGACTGGCTTCTTCTCGTTCCCCGCGCAGTCCGAGAACGGCAACTCCGACATGTTCGCCACTACGACAGATGGAGGGGGTTTCGGTCCGGCAGCGGGTTTCATGACCCCCCAGCAGTACCTCTTCTCGCAGCAGGATGCGAACCAGTTCGTGCCGCAGGGCCTGACCGGTATGCTGGTGGCCCAGGGGACTGGGTCCCGTTCACCGCAGGGTGCTGATAATGCTGCAGACATGGCGCTGATGAGCAACCTCGGAGCCGACATGTTCTCGGCAGTCTCGAGTGGACAAATGCAGGTACCCCAGGTTGATCTCAACCTCCCACAACCGTTGCAGGCAGACCCCAACGTTCCGCCATGGAACCCCACGAACCCCCGAGGGAACGATGGCATCTTCATGATGGACGACTTCAACAACAGCTCTCCGTCGCCCAAGAGCATGCACTCGCAGAGCTCTTTCTCGTCTGGCTCTAGCGCGAGCCCCCCCAGCGGTAGCAGATCCCCGACCCAGATCCGCAAGGTCAAGGTGGGCAAGGTCGAGAAGAAGAAGGCTGAGCAGTCGGGCAAGTTCGTCATCGTCACCCCGAACTCCATCTCGGCGCATGCTGGCCGCCCGAACCCCTTTGAGTGCTTCGAGGCCATGGCGCGTACGAGCCAGCGAGGGCGGAAGGGCCCCCTGGCAAAGGCGACCAAGGAGAATGCGCTGCAGGTTCGCCGGGTCGGAGCCTGCTTCTGCTGCCACAGCCGCAAGGTCAAGTGTGACCAGGAGCGGCCATGCAAGAGCTGCAAGAAGCTCATGATCCAGGTGCCCCAGGTTGTCTGCTGGCAGTTCCAGGACTTCTTGCCGATCCTGTTCCCCGAATTCGTCCGCAAGCATTTCCGAAAGGAGGCGATGAGCAAGTTCATCACGGATCATGTAAATGGGTTCCTGGTCGACGGGGTCGAGCGGAGTTGGTCCGTCGAGCTCTACTCTGGCTCGAGGTTCCGTTCAGTCCTGGCCATCGAAGCAAAGTTCTTCACCCCAAAGACTGAGGACGTCGTCCAGCATTGGCACGCTGTCAATTCTGGGCCAGATCGCATCGAGCTCCAGTCCAACGGATCCGTGCCCTTGGGCCTCGAGTTCGAGAAGAGCGCCGAGAGGGACAATCTCAGGAAGCGAACCAAGAAGTACACCCAAGAGCTCATCACCGAGCCTGGCTTTGTGGATCAGGTCACGGAATCGTTCCGCTCTACTCACCTGCCAAGGAAGCTGCTTCGAATCATCAAACAATATGCAGACGAGACTGAGGTGAGAAGGGCCCCGAAATGAATATGTATGAGCAAACCGGACTGACAGACTCCAGTCTCTCATTGTCAAGCGTGCCCTGTCTATCTACTGCATGCACTACACCATGGCGCACCACCTCTGCCTCAGTCCGAACACGGTCGACTCGCTCCGGTCCAACGGCTTGATTGCTCAGACCGGCACCTATGTGACTACCCGGGTCCTCTCGCAGCAGATCAAGTCGATCATCGACGAGCTGATGGCGCGCGAGATGCAGCAGCTCTTTGAGCTCTTCTCCAAGTCGCTCAAGCCAAAGTCCCGACGCGAGTGGGCGCCCTGCACAGCCTCCTTCCTTGTCCTCTGCCTCTTCATGGAGGCAGTGGAGGCGGCCGCCGACTTGTTTGTCATGGCGCAGAATCAGATCAGCATCGAAAATGGGTCGCGGACTGAGTATCTACGCAGCGTCGCTCTCAACACGAGCAAGGAGATCGAGAACATGCCGTTCAAGCAGTTCGCCTACCAGTTTCACCAGGTCTACCAGACACACACCAGGGAGGCGAACGCCAAGAGCTTCAACCCGTTGTTCGACACCAGCTTTGCCGAGCAGGGCGAGCTCGACGGACCCGCCACCAACCTGTCAGCTCAGCTGAGGGAGCTGTTCTATGGCGAGGACTGTAAGTGGAACCGTTGACGAAAATGCTTCTAGAAATCATGGCGCTGACACTTTGTGTTTCATATCAGGGCTGGAGTTGCAATTTCTGGCTGCCGACGACCTTTTACCCAACAATGAGCACCATCCATTCCCCATGGACACACAGAGCCTGTACGCGGGACGCCTCGTGGCTAGGTTTCTTATGTCCTTTATGGATGACAAGGCCATTTTCGGAGACTCAGGATGAGTAAATTACTCCGAGACATGAGCTGACAGGGCAGGACTGCGTGCGAGACAACGGTTTTTGTGAATGACATGGCGCATGCAAGGCTTTTTTTTCTTCTTTGTCTTGTTTGACCGTGATGGGATACCCTTGTACGTATTAGACGTACGAAGTACACATGTAGGAACTCGGGATGACTCTGGGTGTGACGAGAACGGGATAGATGGGACAAGCCGAGGTTCGGTTGAATTTTTTCTTTGTCACCAGGCAGTGTAGAAGCGCAGGGCGCCATGTATTGGATCACCGAGTCATATGTCATCATATGCCTGGATACTACTGAAACGAGTTGTCATGTCATGTTTGCCCGATTCTAGTCCTGAAGCCACACTTTATATCAATGGCATCAGGGTGGAGCGGACTGGTTGTCTAGACCGTTGGATTGTTCTCCCACGCGAACGATTATGTAAAGTTAACACACATGCGCATTAAAAGCGCGAGGTGTAGGCAATTTGTGGGTGCCGTCATGACGGACTTTGTCTTGGGGGAGATTCTGGGGGAGGACAGGAAGAGGGCAAGCGTGAAAGAAAGCATGTGAAGCAAGAAGCAGTCGAGCTAAGACAGCGTGTGACAGAAGGCGTCGCCTTGAAACTGTCAAAAGCAAGCCTCAAGAGTTCGAGGCCGCAGTGTCATGGCTGGGAGGCCAATAGCTGCGCGCGTCGAGACGGACTCCAGATCTCAATCCGACTCGAGCGGCGACCAGCATGATCAGAGCACTGCGTCGGCGTTACTATGTCTCATAAGCCTCAAAAGCTTGGGAAGCCGAGGACAGAGCGCCTCGTATGGGTAAAGTTGCCGTCCGGGGGAGGCGAGGTAGAAAAAAGTTGGAAAAATTGAAAGTGGAAGAAGAGGAAAGGGAAGAGGGAGAAAATTTCAAGCCCGTTCAAGAGCTGAGAGGTTGGTGACAGGGAACACAGGGACCCGCTCACGTGACACCAACCTCAGGCCTTCGAGTTAACCGCATGAGCTGCGGGTTGCTTTCTTGTCCTTTTTTTTTTTTCTTCCTCCTCACACATTTCATAGGCACGATTAAAATCAACCGGCTTCGATTCTCTTACTTGTTGTCGGTCATATTCGGTGCTAGAGTGACGGATTCTCTCCTGCTGTTTCTTTACTACGTCGAGATGTACAATTGTCTCGCCGAGCCGGCAGAAGTTCCGACATCCATCCTTAAATTACATCCCAAGTTAGAACTACCGGATGGGGATCCCCCGGGATGCTCCCGCTGTGTGCCGCAGAGATTTTGGCGTTCCTTGCATATCGAGCCAGCGCTAAGTTCAGAAGGCCATGGGTTCCTCGTAATGAATTCCGTGTAGCATTGCCTCTGCACGTTGCCATCATTGGCTCTGCTCCCACCTCCTCCCATGGAAGATCCAAAGTTTCACGGGGCACCATCGAGCAACACAACCTTCGGAGGCCCTGCCGAGTGGCTACAGTGATTTGGGGAGGTTTCATGGCCGGCAGGCCGCTGATGGGAATGCCCTTGACCGAAAGCTGTGATCGCGTTCAGGCTCGTTGGCGCCCCCAAAGCTGGCCCGGTTCTCTGGGACCAAGTTAACGTGCTCCCAAACGCTTTGAGAAACGCGAGAAGTCGAGGTTGACACAACTCGATCACGTCCTTGGCATACGCCACCTTTGGTGAACCGATTTATACGAAGTCTTCTGCCAGAATGGAAAATGTCTCCGCTGCCTTTGCTGACGCGCCGAAGGCCCTCTCGACGCCTCGCCCGACTTGGGAACTGGCTTCACTGTCCTACGCTCAAAGAGGCTGAGAGATACACAAGAAAAGGCCTTGCTGACGGCGGCACTGGTCCGCATCCAGCGTTGACTGGTTCGTACACATAGCTTCTTTCCGCAACGGGCCTCGGGATCCCTCCTTTTACGAAGACCGTGATTATTGACATCTGTTTTGGCACGTATCCTGCAGTGAGGCGTCCGTCACGGCGGGAACCTGCATTCGGCCTGGCCAAACTGGACTCCAGAGGCTTACGACTACTGCCTCGAAAAGGGACACTGAGAAACCGTGGATCAGATCATTCCCGGGATTCTGCACCCGCTGTGATGCAGTGCGGCTCTTGAGATTGGTCTGCCCAAGGTAGAGGCTGTTGGTATTTCTAAGCCGTTGTTTTTGAACTCAGATCGGTTCATGTTGCCTGCCTCTTGCCTGGTGGACGTCAGCTCAGGATATAAAAGGGGGTGATCCTCGAGAGATGGGATCCTCTTCATCCTCCTCTTCCAACCAGCTCACAACTCACTCGAAATTCAAGAGAATCCCAATCACTTAAGCTTGCTCTTATCATCATCACTCAGACTTCTTCGAGCCAGTTGCTCTATCAACAATCTCTTTCTCTTATTCTCTTCAGGTGAACCTTGCCCAGACCACAACAATGGCCATCTCCGACAAGACCAATGTCTGCGTCAACTTCAACGACGATGACTCTGACCAGGCGAACAACGCGGCCCCGTCTGACGTCCCCCGCGACCCTAGTAAGCTTGACCTTCCTCCTTCCTCCCTTCAACACCGGCACTGTCGAATCTTTCTACAAGTGAAACTGGCGTTGTCGTACTGTTGGAACATCTCCAGCGGTGCCATGGTATCTCCGCAGGGACGGCGTCTCGCTGCAGAATCGGTTCCCCTCCGATTGGACTGTAACTGACACGGAGTTCACAGCCCTGGGCAAATAAATCTCGATTGTTGGACTGCGTCTTGGATATTCCGAGAGAGTCGGATGAGCCGACGGCGCAAATGGCGGCATTCTACGCTGCTAGTCTGGCATGGGAATGATCACTCGCTCGTTTCAATGCAACCTGGGTGGCATACTCCTAGACACTGATGGGGGTGGGCTGTTGTCCTTTGGCTTTCCTTGCAATGTTTCTGTAGTTTTGTTTAGAAATAGTACGGTACCGTCTATTCAAATTCTGCTGCTTGTGCGATTCTGACAACCCAACGCAACGCCGTGTGCCCTCGGCAAGTCTCCATGAGAGGATTATCGTTCCGTGTACCACAAAGAGCATATGCTGAGGCGCGTCAACAAAGAAAATGTTGAAATTTGTTTCGCTTCCAGCACGAATAGAGGAGGAGGATGGGGCGTGGTGGCGCTGAAGTTTTGGGGGGACTGGAGTCTAGGACTGAGGGGGATATCTTACGAGTGATGTGACACTGGTGTAAAGATGGTAAGAGATGAGTCAAGAGGAAACTTGTCGAATGTCGATGTCGATGTAGAACAGTACTCCCGGGGGTGGAATGACTGTTGGTTAACTTGAGGACACGTCTGCTGGCTTACACGGCACTTGACGGCGTGGGCGGAGGGGGGAGAAAAGGGGAAACAAAGGAGCGATCACTCCCGATTCTTTCTTTGGTGATTGCTGATCGTTGACGAGCCGGAGGTTTGGGTTGTGGTTATTTTCTGAAATCATTTGTAGAATAGAGTTAGGATATGCTGTGCTAATTCTTTGTACGCGAGTACGCGTTGAGCTGTGACTTCCTACACCGGCTCGAGAACTGTCCTTGATGCCTGCCAACCTGGTGTAGTTCTGGTAGAACTCCAAGCATCAGAATATCAAGATAGAATCAAACCACTGCTACAGCACCTAATTGCCCTAAACAAATCTTTTTGGCTCTGACGTTGACTTCTGCTGGCCTACTCGTCCTATCGCTTCTTTTGTTTTTTCTACTCCATGCGGAGGCACGTTTCCTGTATCACTTGACGGCGCGAAAACTTCTGACATTTCCCATTCGAAAAGGCAGCTCTCTTCAACGCATCGATATTCTACATCTCCGGTGCGGCTTCGAGGCTAGGTTTGAAAGCGGCATTACCAAACCGGCGATCGCGAGCAACGACGATTTCTCCCGCGAGCCGAAGCAGGATGCACAGCGGCGACCGATCCCTCGAGTCGAATAGATTGGAAATAGTCTTGATTGCGGCGGGAGTTCTCCTTCTAGTCTCGGTTCTGGGCATCTTGATCCTGACAGGGGTTGGCTTCAGACCTCCTGCTCGTGGCGGTGACGCGGAGAATGGAACTCGTTCAACGACCCGAGGGGTCATGTTCTGCGCG
This sequence comes from Fusarium nematophilum, assembly GCA_033030565.1. Taxonomy (NCBI): domain Eukaryota; kingdom Fungi; phylum Ascomycota; class Sordariomycetes; order Hypocreales; family Nectriaceae; genus Fusarium; species Fusarium nematophilum. The sequence continues at coordinate 341,063 of JAVIXY010000018.1, forward strand.
GATCACACCTCGGCATCGAATGAGCCTTTTCAAGACTGCGATGACTCGTTCATCAACAGTGTCCGGCGGCGAAGCCAATCCCTTGCAGACGAGTTCAAGCTGGAGCTGAGCAACCTGAAACGAAGCTTCCCCAAGCTGACGGCATCTTCGGCCGATCAACCCGAAGACCAGAGTCTCATTGACAGAATCCGGAGGTTCAGCGTTGAAAACATGCTCACCTTCTCGCCTGAAAGCTCGGAACTGGTCACAGACTGCGAAAGCTGCTATGAGTACTTGGACTCCCCTTTGTCCGCGACAGGGAGGGATGAGGATGCCGCTGGGGCGCGAAGGAGGACGAGCCGGACGGTTGAAGAGCCAGCGAGCTGTGACTTGGAGGCGCAACACTCGGACACCCCCTTGCTGTAGCTCGCTGATGAAGACCGTGGTGTGAAGGTTGGGAATGGCAGGTTGTTGTACATGATACCTCTATTGAATCCGAGAACCACCATCCCTAATCTGACATTGGCTCATCCGGAAGCCCGACAGCTAAGCCTCTTCGTTTCGTTCTCTAACACGCCGTAATGTTTGTGCGTTTGCTGTTCCTTGTACAAAAAGACTCTGTTCCTCCCCCCCTTATCGGCAATCCGACTTGCGCTTCATCCCAATCAATCCGCTTCATGCCGACTGCTTCTTCAGATCTCGCGCAGCCTGCTTGAGGCTGAAGTTGCACTCCTCGTAGGCGCGGCCGGCACCGAAGCCGACGCCGACGAACGCGGGCCAGGCTCTTCGCTTGAACAAGAGGACGGAGAAGACGACGCCGAAACCGAGACCGAGGGTCGACTTGACGAGGAGGTTGGAGAGGCAGCGGTCCCACTGGACGTTCAATTAGCACCGCTCCATTACACAGAGAGAATTGCAGTCCCCCAAATTGCGCGCAATCACCTTCTCGTTGAGGAGCGACTCGCTGAGCGGCCGGGAAATGGCGCTCGGGGTAGGACGAGGGACGGCGGTTTCGGCCATGGTGAACGGTCACTAGAATGGGAGGCGCGTTAGCTCCAATGGTACGATGGCGAGGTTGCGGGAGGAATTGGCGCACGTGAGGGCTTGCAATCGGTCGTGGCGAGCAAGATCTGGAGCTACTCGGAGCTGGGAGCTTTGTGTCTCTTGACATCACGAGGATTAGTCGGCAAAAGAGCCTGGATCCATCCCGGCACGTCGGGCGGTGAAGCCGGGGAACCGGCAACGGCATAGCGTGGCGGCAGAATTCTGGAAATTTTGGACGGTGGGCTCTGGGAAAAGTCGCGGGGTGCCATGCAAAAGATTCAGGTTCGAGATACCTTCTCTTCTCATACATTCTTTTGCCGTTGGGTTTTTTTTTGCGAGAGAAATAGGCCGCCATGGACGTAGCCATGGAAGACAGTCCTTCTTCAGAAGGAGCACAGGCTCTTGTGAGTTTTTCGTCCATTGCTCATGTTTCACCAGCGACGCAAGGCTTACACGTGAACCAGGAAAAGAAGATGGATCTCATCAAAACCGTGAGAGGCCTTGACCAGAGCGGCCCGGGAGAGGATGGAAAAAATCTCGAAAAATTATGGAAGCATTTGACTGCATCGGCAGACAGCCAGTTCCACGCTGCTGAGGAGAGCACCCTGCGATGGCTGCTAAAGTCGATGAACGGGCCATCGAAGGATGCCGAAACCATGAGAAGGTGGCCCTTGACGTGGATGATCTTGGAATGTGTCTTTCAGCGGATCCCGCTCTTTTCACTCGCCAAGTCGCTTGCCGATCGACGATTCATCAATGTTTTGCAACAGACTCTGAAGGACATCTCACGGCCAGATACGGATTCGTCGACTACTCCCTCCAAGAGAAAGAGATCGTCAGCAAAGAGCTTTGCTATCGACGATCTAAAAGACAGCGAGGGTTGCTTGATAGCCGGTGATGCTGTCTTCTCCTCCCTGAAGAGCCTCTTGGGTCGCCTTGACTCGTCCTCTACTCAATCATCACACGACAAGATTGGCGCCGAGCATATTCGATCGCTTTTCTGTACCTCAGCCGCCGATGCTGCTGCTTTCACATCACTGTCGTTGACGCTTTGCGACGTAGCTATTTCCAGCGGCGCCGATCAAGACGAGGGCTGGGAATCTTGGATCGAGACGATAGCTTCCATCTGGAACCTCCATTTGCAGGGCAGTGATGATGTTCTGGAGGTGGCCGCACACCTGTTTGCCCCTTCTGCAGCCATTCTCAGCAAACTGGAGGGCGTTTCAAAGGCACAAGCAACTGTCACGAGGGAATCGATACGGACAAAATGGGCCACTGATCTCCAGAAACTCATGCACCGCAACTTCATACTCCCCACCCGAGCCGCGTTTATCAATCGACAAGATCTGGAGGCTGTCACCCGAGCGCTTCAATCCTCTGAAAAGAACATCGATGCGGCTGCCACCGTACTCTACTTCCTTGCGTCAGGTGTGACGGATGCCCCAGGGGAGGGGAGGTTACGAAAAGGCAACGTCGATTGGATGAAGCGAGTTTTCAAATCTGTTGAAGGCTCCTTACGGACGCGAGAGGACCGGAATAGTCTCATCCAGGTTGTTTTGGAGCGAGCTGCAGAAAAGTCAATGCCCATCGACACCGACGACCTGCGGTCCATCTGTCGCGAGTATGCCCTGCAGGAAGAGAGCACAAACTGGCGACTGATCGCGGATCTTGCTGGCTGCGACCGCGACGTTTTCCAACTTTCCGAAGAGGGTGCGCGTCTGCTCTCCGTCGTCTGCGAGCGAAGTACCACCTCAAATCTTGACCTGAGCGAGGCTGGGGATATCTCAAAGATTATCGAAGCCATCGCTCAAGGGTTCCGCACTGGACGAGACTTCTCTGGCTTCCTGAAGCTGTGGTACCAGCAGCTCTGCAAGGTCGAGAAGCAGAAGAGCAAGGATGGCTCGCCGTGGCTCAAGGTTGGCGAGAATCATTACGGTGATGATGCCTTCAAGTCGTTGATTGAGAAGGAGATGTCGCCACAACAGGTTCTTGAAGTTTTGGAATGGGTGGAGACTCAGAAGTCCCATCCTCGAGCGCTCTGTCTCTTCTTGGACTCTATCGCACAAGGAATCCGGAGTGAGACTTTTGTAGATGCGTTGGGCAGGAGACTTTTCGACCTGGTGAGCCAAGTGAAGAAATCCTCTTCTGCCTTGACAGCACTGAAATGGGGAGTCGTCTCGAGAACCTTCTCATGGGTTGCGTCTGAACAGAGAGCGGAGATCTGGAGCGCAGTGCAAGAGCAGCTCAGCAAGATCTTGTCTGAGGCGCCTATCGAGTCCCGGGAGACATATGAGGCCTTCAAGTGCTGCTGCCAGGCTTGGATCTCCATGAGCCCGGATGACAGGCGCCTTGAGGAGCCCGCGAAACTGGTGGACTCCTTCACAACTCGATTGGCTGCTGAGTTGCTCTCGTCGACTGCTCTCAAGGGCAAAGACCTGTCGTCATATCTCACCTTGGATGTGGTGCCGGGGTATCTCGAAGACGCTGCCCCTGAGCATTACTTGGCCTGGTTCCTGCGTGGTTCCAGCCGTCTGAGTCGATTCATCTATGGGACCAAGGCCGCTCTTCCGAAAGCTCTCCAAAATACGTTGTCGCTCCCCACTAGCGAGATCGGACAAGTTAGAGAGATATGGAGCTGTTTGCTCGAGAACGAGAACAATGTGAACGATGTCAAGGTGGCTGGCGACCTTATTGACCGCCTGATCAAGTCGTTGGAAGAAGACGGCAAAGAAAAGCGCTGGCCTGCAGAGGGCAGTCAAACCTGGATCCGGAGCTTGAGCGGTGTCCCTACAGATGCTTTCACTCGTCCTCAAAGAGAAAAGATTATGGTTCTTTTGAACACGCACAGAGCGAAGACTACTAAGCGCGTGTCAGTGGAGGGTTGGAGATTTATCCTCGGGCTGTCTACCAAGCTGATGGGTCGACCGACATTCTACGAGGGCATGCAGTTCTCAGACCTCGTCGACGTTGCGGATGCCATGTCCGACATCTCTTCCTCAACGCCGACTCAAGACGGCACTTTAACCGACCTAATCCAGGCGTACTATGAGATGGCATCTGCGACGATACGACAGATGACAGAACATATTGACGAGCGGAGCAAGAAGTACTTTGAGGAAAGCCGCGGTTTCATCTCAGATTGCGATGAGGCTGGAGACTTGTCCCCATTCCGCTTGACCCTGCTGAAGGTGTTGATGGCGGAAATCTCCAAGTCGCCAAACTGCAGTAGCCATCCCGATCTCGGCTCGTTGCCAGAGAGCGCAAAGACTGTCCTAGGGAAGTGCGTCTTGGCTGCGACTGGCTATTTCCTGACGGAGAAGAAGGCCTTTGAGAGTAACAATGTCATTGCTGATTTGCGACTGTTTGCCGCAGTTGATGCTGCAGAGGCGTTGGAGAGTCTTTCCGGGGCGTCGAAGCTGAAGCAGACGGATGTTCGGAAGGCCGAGAAGCGCAGCCATGCGGCAATGGCATCGGGAGATTTGCGAGGGTGGAAGATGCAGACTTTCTTGAGGACGTATTTCTCATCACTCATGGAGGAAGCTCGGCCGACGACCTTTTATAGCATAAACGACGTGCCGCCGAAGCTCCGAGAACCTTTCTTCAGGAACAACGTCGCTTCTGTGACGAAGGAGATGGATACACCCGCCAAGATGGAATACCTGAAGGACCTCGTTCAAGTGTTTGTGCAGGACTCGAACACGGATGGCCAAGCGTCGGCAATCCAGACAGTTGTGATGCAGCTACTAGGTAAGACGACGTGACTTGAAATGACCCAGCACTCAGCTGACGTGAACCAGAGTGCCCCGACTTGCAAAGCAAAGGCGCAGGCTTCGACCTGGCCACGGCTCATAGCGAGTTGACCTCGACGCTCCTAAGCCTGGAGAGTCAGTCTGTGTGCATCCGCGTCTGCCGCATTCTTCAGAGGCTCCTCGACAAGAGGCCGCAGTCCATGACACAGTGGAACGTTGAGCTCACTCTCAATACCGTCTGTGACCTCTGCTCGACGGAGAAGGCGGGCCAAGAACGGGTGCCGTTTACATTCTTGTGCAAGCTGGTTGAAGTCGTTATCAAGAAGCACCGTCTTCGGCTCGAAGGCCATCACCATCTTTTCCTGTCGACGATGCAGGCACTCATCCGCAACCTTGTCATCAGCCAAGGCGCAGCAGATTCCCTGGGCCAGGCCATGCACGAGTCAAAGGCCCATGTCTACGCCCGCCTCGTCACGCTCATCTGCGAGCCAACAGCTGGCGCTGTGTCCCGGTCGCAGCACCAGAGCGCGCTCGACTCGGCGACCGACGCGGCGAAGCGCTCTGCCGGACGACACATGTATCTGGTCTTGATGCAGTACGTCAAGCTGCAGCTGGAAGCGGACGTTCCGCGGTTGGTGAGGGAGGCTCTGGAGCCAGCAATGAACTCGATCTTTGACATTACGCCGCCGGAGGTGAGGAAGATCTTGAACGACGCCATGGATGGCAGTGGACGCGCCATCTTGAGAGAGATGTTTAAGCGATATACCAAGTTTGGGAAGTGGAGCGGTGTATAAAGAGATCTAGAGACACTGATAGATACCATGCGAATAGACAACGGAGCTCAAGAATTAATTGGGTATCTCATTATTATAAGTTTCTACTCGTGAAACAGCATGCCGTTGGATTCTCAAGCTGCTTTCGGCCTCTTGTTCTTGTAGGTGCTGGGGTGTCCATGAGTCTTGCCATAGTTCCTGATCTTCATGTCGATGTCGATCCGGGCAAAGATCCAGACGAACTGGGCGAGGGCGGAACCGAAGAGGTCAATGATCCAGTTGCCCTTGTAAGCACCGCCAAAGGATCCCCACTTCATGAGGGAACCGAGGAAGGCCACGGTGATGAAGTACTCCCCCTTCTCGAGGGCCTTGATCGCCCTCTCCGCGACCTCGTCGGGCGTCTGCTCCGGGTCGTCCTTCTCGATGATCTTTGTGATCTCGGGCTTGAACTCGTTCTCGCGGGGGAGACTGGGCGAGAGGATGGTGCCCGGGTGGACGACATGGACGTTGACGTTCTGGGGGTACATCTTGACCTCCTGGGCGAGGGTCTCGGCCAGCCCCCGCATGGCGTACTTTGCAGGGGCGTAGGGCCCGTACCCCGGGGGCGAGTAGAAGGCGACGACGCTCGAGGTCATGATGAGGTGCTTGGGCTCCTTATCGACGGGCGTGCTGGGGCTGAGCCACTCGCGGAGGATGGCGTGGGCCATCTCGGCGGTGCCGTAGAAGTTGACGTCCATGTGGCGCCGCAGCGACTCCATCTCCATGTCGACGAAGAGCTCGGGGAACGCCATGCCGGCGACGGTCCAGACGATATCGGGGGCCTTGCCGTGGTTCCAGCTGATGACCTCGGCGAGGAGGGGGCCGGCGTATGAAGGCGCGGAGACGTCGGCGGAGATGTAGTGGAAGCGTTGCGACTCGGGGTTTTTGGCTGCGGCCTGTCCAACACAGAGTTAGTATAAGTCGAGGCTGATGGCGATCGTTGGAGGAGAGGGCAGACCTTGACGGCGGCGAGGGCAGCTTCGAGCTTGCCGACACTGCGAGAGACCAGAATCACGTTTGCGCCCTTGGCAGAGAGCTGCTTAGCTGCACTGAAGCCCAATCCCTCGGATGCGCCAGTGATGAGGATCGTCTGAGAGGGGGAGAGGCATTGTTAGCTGGGCGGAGAATGGAGACATGAGAGGCCCTCATGAGGAGCTACGAGGCCACCATACCTTGCCCTCAACGGGCATCTTGTTCCCCCCGAAAAGCCCCATGATGAGGATGATAGTCGCAACAGAAACAGCAAGGACGGAAACGACAGTTGTCGAGGAGAAATCCATGGCGGCAGGGCTCAAATGAGGTGTGAACGAGGGGCAAGCTCTGGGAATTTATCAAGTCTCGAGCTTGGTCTTTGTCCGACGGATTTTGGCCGGAAGCAACGGCACTTTAGGGGGACGCGTCTAATTGCGGCGCGTTCCCAGGGTAAGTAGGGCTGACTGTGTCAGACTGGGAGGGATGCATGGCTTGGTTGGGTGGGAGTATGCTCTCTACCTAATCAATGATTTATAAAGCTCGTGGCCTGTCCTTCAATTGCTCAAGTTCGTCGCCTGGTTTCTCCTATTTTGGCATGTCCACGTTGGATGGCATTGAGGATGTATCATGGTGGCCGGCGACGCTTAACGAAGTACAGTGCCTCGATTGGGGCAGTGGGCCGGGAGGAATTTTAGGGGAGCTGAGGAGCTCGGATTCGAACTCCTTTTAGTGGCTCAACTCCCCTAAACCGAAGACGAGCGAGCCCGAGACTGGGGTGCCGTTTCTCACACTGTGACCCCGCACTGGGCAGCATCTCGAATTATGGTTGATGGAGTTGAGCTTCTGTAGGAAGGCATCAGCGACAACTACCGCAACAGCTACAACACAACCACCGAACTCAGGAGCAAATCATATGAGAGAGGCTTTAATCACCGTATCGGAGCGCTGAATCGGCTAAAACGATACATAACCTGCCAAAGCATGAGTTGGCCATGACGGAATACTTGCTCCATCCTCAGAATCGAATGGTCTTGTGATAGCTGCCATGTCCAACAAAGATGAGGATACCAAGCCTCCGGTGCCTAAATTTGCATCTTTTAGGGCAAAAACTGAGACCACGGACTTGAAAGCACCCAAGTTCTCGTCATTCAAGCCCAAGGACAAGGATCAAAGTGATAAAGCAGGCTCAAATGGTCGGGAAAAGGAGCGAGATGGAGACGCGCGAAGGAAGAGAAGCCATCACTCCGACAGCAATCGAGATCATCACCATTCGAAAAGACATCGGATCGAGCCTGATCATCGCCATCGAGAGCGAACACGGCGTTCCAGCCGCCAAGGGACTCCGGAACACCAGCGGAGGGACAACCCACCGGGCGACAAAAAAGAGGTTTCACGACTGTTCATCATCGACACCAAAGGCGACCCTTTGATCATTCGGTATGGCAGCATTGATCGCTCCCAAATTCCCGCCTACTACCGTGACGGATACGGCAGGGTTCTCGGCACTGCTGGCCGGCTGGTGATCCATCGAGATGGCCCCAGGGATCAGTTCAGCCTTCGCATGCCAGGCGAGGGATCCTACGCCTTCAAGGACAAAGATGGCCTTCGCTCAAATTCATGGCGTGTGAGGCCTAACCCGCTTCGAATTCGGAAGAAGGAGATTGACCCGCAAGATGACGACGACGACTTTCTACCATTGAGGACATCAAAGAAGCGCAAACGTGATCAACAAGCTTCTGAATCTTCAGACGATGAGGAGCAGCCCTCGTATCGCTCGATAGAGGGCAAGGCGAAACCACGCCAGTATGCCGATAGCGACCTGGATTCTGATTCCGACTCCCCTGCCGAGCAGGTCGACTTGGACCAGAACAACCCGCTCAAGTGGAAGTCGATCCAACTTTCGAGACGCGTCAAGGATCAACCAGAAGACATCGACGCATGGCTGGAACTGGCAAACCACCAAGACACTCTTTTAAGAGCAGGCGAGGACATTGATCGCAAAGCACTGGAGAGCGAGGCGCACAGCTTCGCCGAGATCAAGGTTCACATGCTGGAGTCGGCTCTAGCCAATGTATCGACACCCGAAGATCGGACCAGGGTGCTGGTACCTCTGATGCGCGAAGGAATCAAGGTGTGGAATAGCAAGATGGCTGCCAAGAAGTGGACAGAGCTGCTCAAGGACGAGGAGGACAGCTTCCAGCTCTGGAAGACGCACCTCGACTTTGCCATGTCCAGCATATCAACCTTTCACTACGAAGACATTAAACAGATGCAGGTTGATCGACTTCACCAAACAGTTGCGAGGTCTGGACCGGGAAGCAACTCGGAAGACTTTGGTGAGGCCATCTACATCTTTCTGCGACTCACCAGATTTGTTTACGACTCTGGGTACAAGGAACTCGCTGTTGCAGCATGGCAAGCCTTCTTGGAGCTCAATTTCTTCCGCCCCCAACAGTTGGACGATCAGAACGCCGCCCTGGAGTCGCTTCGTGACTTCTGGGAGAGTGAGGTTCCAAGAATAGGCGAGGCAGAGGCTCAGGGATGGGCCAAATTCGTTGAAAGCGATGGCATGGGCGATGCGCCCGAGCCAGTCCAGGATACCGAGGAGACAGACCACAAGTCCAGAGATGACTACAAGCGCTGGGCGAGCATGGAGGCTTCCCAAGCGGAGAAGGCTCGGACACCGGCGAGAACCATGGACGAGGGGACAGAGGATGATCCATTTCGCGTCGTGATGTTCTCTGATATTGAGCCATTGCTCTTTTCCATTCCAAGGAGCAGTCTGCCAGATGTCCAGGAGCAACTTCTGGATGCATTCCTTATCTTCTCTGGACTCCCACCCATCTTTCATTCGAGTACCTGGACAGAAGAAGCACTTCAGGATCAGTTCTTAGCTCGGTCAGGGTTTGGTATACAGTCGTGGACCGTCAAAGGCCCTTACGAGGACCCAGACTCTGACGAAACGCAGAGAAGCCCTCCGTCTTTCAGCCACAGGCCTGTGCTTGTATCCGAGTCGCAGGATACCTTGTTCTCGGGCCCAGGCTGGTTTTCGTATCTGCCTGAAAAGAACAAAGACAACGAGATCGAGCTGACGCTTGCCTCCAACGTCGCAAAGCAGCTGGTTCACTGTGCTAATGTCGAAGGGCTTGCTGCGTATTACCTTGCTCTGTGTGCAGCAAGGGACGGCTCCAACGTCAAGAAGCATGCAAAGGCTCTGCTCAAGCAGTACTCTGCCAATCTGGGTCTGTATGGTGCATACGCCCTTGCCGAGTTTGCCAGCAGCCATCACGAGGTTTCTGTGAAAGTGCTGGCCTCTGCAACTCAACTCGCGTCGGTAAGTTTATCCCAGCCTCATTGGCTGCTTGGTCAAAATGCTAATGCTTGCAAGACATCACCAAAACCGGAAGCCTTTGAGCTCTGGAGAAGCTGGTCGTGGATAGAGCTCGAACTGGGACACAACAGGTTGGCGCTCCAAAGGCTGTGCTCATCCGCGGATCAAGTCTTGCGAGCCACGAGCGAAGCCACCGAGGTTTCCTCGACGCATATTCTCAAAGCCCAGCAAGTCTTTTCTTCCAACAGGAACGACTTTCTCTCTGCCGGTAACCCCGGCTATGTGGGCACTTTTACAGAGTGTCTGGCTCTATTGTCTTATCTGACTGCTGATGGCGGCACGGAGCCGGCATCAACCTCTCAGGGAAACATATCAGCCGCAATGGAAGCAATTCACAAGACATCACGGGATTTTAAAGCCAGAGGGCACCAAGCGTCGCCTGCTCATGAACGGGTCTTGCAATTTGCAGCGAGATTGCTATACCTGCACGCAAGTCGAGGGTGAGTCTCACGCAAGCCGTCTAGTGCCCAGCTAACAGTATCAAGACCCTTCCGACGCGCCTATCTCCTAGAGAATTTGAAGCAGTTCCTGGCATATTTCCCCCGGAACACCATCTTCCTGGCGCTTTTTGAGTGGGCTGATTCCAGCCTCCGAGTCATTGACGAGACGAGAAAGCTCCTGCACGAGACGGTCCTCACCCCAGCCCAGGACTGCCTGAGCAGTCGCATGTTTGCCATCCACCACGAGCTGCAGCGCGGAAACGTCAACACTACAAAGGCCGCATTCGAGCACGCCGTGGCGAGCGACGCCTGCAAATACAGTGTGTCGCTATGGGTCGGTTTCATCAGGTTCTGCAGTGCCCAGAGGGAGTTGCGTCCCAAGGCCAAGGATGTCCTGTTTCGAGCGCTGCGACACTGCCCTTGGTCGAAGGACGTCATGATGGAGGCCTTCCTGACGTTGAATCGAGATATGGAGTCTTCGGAGCTGAAGGGTGTATTTGAGACTATGACGTCCAAGGGGTTGAGGGTTCATGTTGATCTGGAGGAGTTTCTGGAGAAGAGGAGGAATGAGAGGCGAGCTCAGAAGGATCGTAGGTGAGGACGGCTTCATCAACCAGCGTAACGAACATGCCGGGGCGGTCATATCAGGGATAATTAGGATAGCGTAAAGAAAATAATAACGGAGGGTTGCATCCAAGCCTAACAATGGCGCATCTGTGTTGCGTAGTGGACAATATTACTCCTTGGGTATCTATCCCCCTTACGCTAAACTCCTTCGTAAGATTCGTAGCTTCATCCAAAACTGATCAATCCGGGCCATGCTGATAGACCACCAAGTTTGGTCAAGGCAATGACAAGGCCCCTTCTTCAGCTCCATTATTGAATCCCCGGGGCGCCATTTCGCTGCTCGCCTCACGTCGTTTTCCCCACTGGATCACCCAAGATCCACCCCAGCAAGGTCATATACTTCTGCCAGTCTGGTCGGACACCCTTTGGGAAGTGGACAGGAGCGGACTTGCGGATCTCAATGCTCCCCTTCTGGACGTCGAAAATGCACTGAACAATGCGGACAGTCCTGCACGAGCCAGACATGAGGGTGACCTGTCATGACTCAGGTTAGCAAGATAAAAAAAAGGGTGCGAGTTGAAGAAGCAGTTACCGGGATGATGCGGTGCTTCTGGTAGCTCGGCTTGAGAGCTATGTCGGTCGCAAGAAAGAGGAGAGCGGTGAGCTCGCTCGTCAAAATCAGGTCGTCCCGGATGGGCGCGTTGTCGGCTAGATAGCAGACGGCGTGAGGCTTGTCAAAGTCGGCAACGCCATTGTAGAGATGAGATTCTGGTTGGACAAGGTGTTGGCGGTAGACGGCCTTGAGCTGCCAATCTGGCTTGTCGTTGCCGCAGGACAAGCGGTTGACGTACTTGTTTGTGTAGGGACTATGAAGCAGAAGCCGTGGTTAGTTTCTACTTAATTTAGCGACGTGAAGAGGGGGAGACTGCACCGGACTTGAGCCCACTTGGTTCGAGTGGTCATGATGCCAGGGCAGCCGTCATTGTTGAGGTCGAGATAGATGTGGATGAGGGCACCAAAGAAGGTGGCCTCCCACTGGTTGGTGTTTCTGACTTTCCACGGGTCTGCGTCCTCGCCATCCCAGTCGTCGTGGTAGGCGTGGACAAAGTCGTCCCGTACAGTCCACGGCTTGGTCTCCTGCAGCCACTGCTGGACAAGATTGGGGGGCACGGGCTGGACGAACTGCTCGACGCCCCTGGCAACCCGTCCGGTGCTGAAGTCGATTTCTCTGCAGGTGATGCCAAAGCTCTCGAGGGCGCTGCTGCTCAGGGACGGTTTCTGGTATTTGGTGAGCGGGTGGAGGACCTTGATCGCCAGGGCCTTGACGGAGGCTCTCCGGGCGTCCATGTGCTGGGGCTTCATTTCTGGTGCGTCTGACTCCGGTAGAGGTCTATTCTTAATTTTATGTAGAGACGGGTTTAAAGGACTCAGCATCCTGCTTCCGGGAGGCATTTTGATGGTTTATGAGTTCCCTTTTTCATAGCTTGGTCGCTCGAGGTTGGGAGGAGGCGTGTATTGTTTGGATTGGGGACAATGGATTGACGTAATTGGTGGGTTACTGGGGCTATACTATAGCCTACCTACCTGTATATTAGGTAGTATACACTGCTCTATGCCACACCCAAAGAATCAGAAATACTCTCTCTCATTCCTTATTAATTATATATATGTAAAACAATATCTTTCTCTATAATATTCTACTTTTACGTGGTTATTTATGATGGGGCAGTGGAATTTAGCGTGGCTATTATAGAGGTTACCGCCCTATTCACAGCGTCACAATCGCCGTCCTCAATCGGCAATTAATAGCAACAATTCTCGGTCAATGAATGGCGATTGATCTAAACTTGTCATGGCCCGGCATTGTACGTTGGTTCAAGACGACTANCGTCACAATCGCCGTCCTCAATCGGCAATTAATAGCAACAATTCTCGGTCAATGAATGGCGATTGATCTAAACTTGTCATGGCCCGGCATTGTACGTTGGTTCAAGACGACTATTGTGTCATGGGCGGCTATTGTGACCATGAGGGTGGTTATCTAGGTAAGAATAGAAGCCTCCTCTACAGGTAGGTTCCCCCTCATCTTACAAGACGAAGGAAGATTTCACGACCTCTTCCTACAAGGCTTTGATACTTTGCCACTACATCATTTCCCCCAAGCCATGGCGGCATCGAATGGACTACCTCACGATGCTAGAAGTTGGCAGAGGCTGGCAGACAGCCACTCCCTATCCAATGCGTCCATCCACACGCACCAAGATCAGAAATCCGGTTCCAACATCGGCATGGAACAGTTTCTCCTCCTCCGCGCCGTGTGGCCCAAACGCCGCCTGTCTGCCGACTTCAAGAAAGACTGCGAGAAGGCGGGCTGGGTTTCCAGACGCACACTGGATCTCGCGAGAAAACACCTGAAGGGACTCGAGTCTTGGAGCAGCTACGAGGAGTCGTTCAAATCGAACAACAACAAGACTAAAACTCAACCCCTGCCGCAAGGAACATTTGCCCTGGTCCATTACTACCAGAAACTTTCATCCACCGAGAGAAAGGAGGTGCCCTACACGTCACAGCCCAAAGTCGAATTCTCTCCCAGAGTCACCCGAAGCCAGACCGCAGCCCTTCGGGAGCAGCACGGCCGCCCAGAAACCCCGACTCGTGGGCCGAAAGCCCCGGGGTCCTCTGGGGAAATACATGATGCGACGGACTTGCTTGAAGAGCTGGACCTCGGGTTAGATCCGCTGAGTGGTGGCGTCCCATTCTCCAGCCCGCTAGGCCCTCTCTCGCATTTCTCTCCCGTGACGGGCGACACGGCGAACCAGTACCAGGCCATCGAGGACGAGCAGATCGTCAACACAGCCCTCATCCTGTTCCTCAACGCCCTGACTCTCCACTGCGACTCCGTCAGCGGGGAGTGGACGCTTCACCGGCGGCCGTTTGTGGTGCGGGACCTGCAGAGGGTGAAGGTGTACGAGGCGAGGGTTGATGGGCTGCTGCGGGCGAATCGAGATGGCCGGCCCGGAGCCATCATAGAGGTCAAGCCATTCTTGCACCACGTGGACCCCAAGATTCGCGAGCAGATCTGCAGACAGGAGACGGCCCAGATGACGGCCTGGATTGCGCAGCATCCGCCGGTTGTAAGGAGATCAAACCCGTACAGGTAAACCTTCCAGGATGCTTTTGATATCCCGTGCTTGGATTACAGGCTGACAATCATGTTTTAGGCGTCTCCTCGTATCTCAAGACCGGCACGAAATCTATCTCACAGTCGCCACCTTTGATGCCCACTACGTCGGCTACATTCGTGGGAACAAGGGAAACACGTCCTTCCTCCGGATGCAGGAGTATGGGCCTTTTCCTGTGAACGACATCGACTCCATGAAGCAGCTGGGGGTGATCCTCCTCAGTATTTCAGTGCAAGGAGGCATAGATTGAAGAGCACGGACTGTGAAGGTCAATAAGAGAGGGAAGCCTCACCTTAGTGAGGCTTCCCTCTCTTATGGCGTCATGGTCTAACGGCATGACTTCACATAGACCTGTATTGTCGGTTGGTCTTGGGTGTTGTTGAATCCTTGGAAATAAGGGACGAGAAGGCCAACTCTAAGAATTAGGTAGGTTCTATCCTAAATAATTTATAAAATTAGGAAAGCAAATCATAAGGGAGCATAATGGATGAGTAAAATTAGGCAAGCATATGATGAGGGCGTATAAGGGATGAGAAGGCCTCATCTAAGAGTCAGCTTCTTTCCTGACTAAATTTAAGTAAATGAGGATATGGTTAGAGAATATGCCACTGCTTTTAATCACAACAAGACAATATATCCTCGTTGTGTCCCATCGTAGCTCCAATTATGATCCCTTGTCCTCGAAGCCAGTTTTGATCCCATGTCTGTGATGCCTTCATGTCTCGTCCTTGACGCCAATTTTGTTCCCATGTCGAAGCCAACTTGGATCTCCCCTGTCCTTGCGATGCCGTTTCCTTGATGCCAATGTTGAACGCCCAGTGCAACCCATATTCTCCCGAGGTTGGCGCATGTTCGATACCAACCAGTCGCAATTTCTTTTCTATTCCTCTTTGACCTTTTGATCGAGGTCCATGGCCTTTTCTGATTCTCCAAGGCCTCCCCCAACTGGCCGGTTCTTCCTTCAACTCCTCCGTCTTGCGAATCGCTTCGAGTGTCATTTTATCCGCCGTGTCTATATTGGCTCTGAAACTGTTGTGCTCCTCGGGACAGGGCCATCAAAGGCTGGATCCGAGAGTGTGGCTGGCCCCTGAGGATTGCCAACAGGGTGTGGTAGTAGTCAAGAGAAACTATCTGCTCGTGGCCCCCTTTCTCGGTCGCGTCTCTGTCCAGGGTGGTATTCTTCTTGGGATGTATTCGCATCGCCTTCTGGGACAAAGTTGTCTGCTTTGATGTCGCCCTGGAACTTCTCCTGAAGATCTTCGTCCATGATGCTCGGATAGAACGGTCCTTGCTCAGGCTAGCGTACTTTCCAGCACTCGCCCATAGTAGCGGACAAGTTGACGATCGAGTCAGCACCCTTGAACATGGCCTGAACCATAAGCTATTGAGGATAGGAGAGACATTGCTGACGATTGCCGTTTCCGTTGAGGATCTTGTAACTTTTGTAGTCACTCGGGTTTTTGGCGTCTGTCACCCCATTTGTCCTTGGTCAAGTAGTTGTACAACTCGTATCTGTTCTGCACTGACATGTCCGGGTTGAGGCGCACAGAGTCATAGTCACCCGAAACGAGCTGGGCCCCGGATATCGCTCCCTTCACCCGTTCCAATATCAGGAGCGAAGAATTCTTCCGAAAGGGAGTAACTCTCGGTCGGGCTCTCGATACTCTTGTTGCCCTTCTTCGAGGGCCTCATGGTGGCTCGGTACCAGAGGCTGTCAGATGCTCGGAAATGATAAGCTTTTGGCAGCCATGACAGGCAGCTTGGTCCAGGAGTGGAAGATACTTCGGGAGTGGCAACTGAATTACTATCAAAGCGAGTTGAGGAGGGGTGAAAGGGGTGAGAGGTGACATTAGATGGGAAGAGAATGGCCTCGGCCATTAGGGGTCAGGGGGGTGCTCCTGTGGCACCAACGCTGCCGACAAATGCTTGTGTTGTCAATGATTAGTAGTGATAAAGGTCTCTCAGGGGTTGTGAGGTTATTTGTGGTGCTTTTGTGGTTTCCCTGTTCTTCTCTTGGTGGGAGGTTGCGGATGTGTAGGAAGAAGAAGTGAATTTTTGAGTTCTGAAAGGTCGAGATTGATTCAACTCCCGCACTTTTTTTTAGTGCATATGGGCTTCTCTGGGTTGGTTATTAGGATCGCCTTCTTTGCTAGGGATGCGGCACTATTAGCAGGAGCTGGCTGAAATTCATCCCGAGTTTGCTTTATTTCTTAGTCTCTGGCACCTGCACCTGCCCTTTGTGGTCAGTTTGTGATTAGTTGAGCGCAAGACTGGGCTGGTTACATGGATTTCCAGGGAATCTTTGTCATACCATTGATGTAGTTCTTGGCACATGAAGCGACAACTGTCTGGATCAACTGGAGGGCACAGGGATTCCCGGCCCACGAAGCGATATCCTGTTCTTCCAGGTGTGGACGGTTATTCCATTTGCTAGGATGTTTTGCTAGTTTGAATAGTTAAAAAGTGCCTTTGCCTAGCTTATTAAAGGGTCCCAACACTAACTCAGAGGGCAACAACATGGTGAAAGGGGAGGGACCATTTCCTGCGTTGCCTCAACATGTGCCTCATCGCTCAAGTTGGTGGCTGTTGTCGCGCGATGGTGGGTCACAAGAATGGGATATTCACGGTTACTGGGTGATTTTTCCGTGTGTTTTTACTAGGGGGCTTTCTGGGACAATTTTGATATTCTTCTGATCGAGGGAACAAGGTATGTGTTGGAGAGCTCTCCCTTCCCACTGTCTCGATAATAGTAGAGGACATCAAAAGGAAAAAAGCATCTCATCGCCTACCAGGATCATGATTAAGCAAAAAACAAAGCAGGCCTGCCTATACCTGGGCCTACCGGCCAGTGGCAGCTTAACCAGGAGATTAGAAACTGCCATCTCCAACTGAAAGTCTTGGGTGTATTGCCAATACTTGGCTGCCCATGTTGTTGTTTTAGCTTTCTTCATACCGTTTAATGCTGTTACAGCATCGAATTCTGCGACGTTGGAGGTGTCGTCGTTGCTCGTCCGGATTTTGCACATGACCGTGGGTTTGTTCGACACGAGTGAGCCATTCTCGTCAGTTTTGAATAGCGAGGACAGAAACGTGTGCACTGGACCAACGACAGAGACAGACGGAAGGCGACAAGCGATGGGAGATTTTGCCATACCCAATGTTCAGTTGGTCTGCCGAGGTGTGAACACTGAGAATAAGGCGATGTTCGCCTGGGTTCCTGATACTGGGGATGATGGCTGTATCACCTCCAACACCACTCCCTCCACATCTGAGCAGCAGGCAAGACGATTGGCCATGGTTAGCAACGTAGCCTTGCTTTAGGATGCCGCCAAGGATCTCTTCCGATTGAAAACTCCACGGTTACACGCACACCAGCTAAAGGTCCTGGAGGCCCTTTGTTCGGCCAATGATGAGATTATTTATGTCTCTGCAACTGGGCTCCGGCAAGAGTCTCGTTTTCTTACTCCCAGCTTTGATCGACAAGGCTGGAGTCGCCATTCTGGTCAGCCCGCTTGCAGCTCTGCAGAAAGAACAAGCAACTAGACTTGCACGAGCTGGCGTTTCGTTTACTCTTTGGACCTCGAGGGTGTCCGACGACGTAATTCCAGGTTCCGTGGTAATTTCCGGCCCTGAATCTCTAGGCCAAGAGGATTTGCTATATTTTGTCAATGTGCTTTAAAGCAAGCAAGCACGCCATTGACCGGGTAGTTATCGATGAAGCCCGCTTTGTCTTTGATGGCCGCGATGACATCTGACGAAGTCTGCTCAAGATCGGAGAGCGAACCAAGGATATTAGTCCTCGCCGCATCTTTCTAACAGGGACTTTACCGCCTGGCCTAGAGTGCAAGGATTGACCGTGGGCGGGAATTCCATTCTTGGCAATATCGTCGTCTCCTTTGGTCCACCTGGAGAACGGATCTTGAATTACCACTGCGTCGACTGGTGTGTCCCACAAGCTCGCTCTGCGTGCGTCCGCGAGGTCAAATTCTTCCACGGCACTCGTGATGAGATACAGTGCGGTGGGTATCGTTGTGGAAGATGTTGGCTGCAGGTACGGGCTGATCAAGGGCGACGATGTCGCTAGTGTAGACACTGCCGTAGGTCAGATCAGATGAATCCTCTCTGACATCCTTGAGGATGTCAGCGTAAGGGCTCACGGAAGTGCTGATTGACCCCAAGGCTCCCCGCTAGTATGTCTCGTACGGCGTGTCCGGGAAGAGCCAGATCGAGAGCGCAACCATGAAGTCTGTGATGGGCCGAGCCAAGACGGCCTCTGCGATAGCTCGCGTCCCGGGAAGGATGGCAGTCGATGCCACCATAGAAGCGGCGACCCTGAATGCTATCTTCAGGATCCTCTAATCCTTATGAAGAATATATAATATATTAGAAGATAATACTATAATATATTAGAAATAATTATTTCATCCTTAATAAATTTAGCTCACCTTTAGGGAGTATTGAGAGCATACTCTTCCAAAATTCCCATTATCTTTTCCACGACGGGATGGGATATGCCGAACCGGCAGTGAGCATTGGCTTCGCCATTCGTCATGCAATCCCTCGCTAAGGTTGCTGAGTTGATCATCTTGACATCCAACGCCAGTTGGGAGCAAACGTGTAGCTCGTTGGCGAAGGGGTCCTTGGCAGTGGCTGACCACTTGAGGTGCACCAGACCCGATGATTCTTCCGCAGACGCGTCTATATCAGCGATATATAGAGTGCCAACGATTCGAGTCGCTATATCTCTCTGATGTTCCGACCGCCCCGACTCGGCATGTCGTGGGACGAAGTGTTCCTCATTAAAATCATCCTAGACAATCTCCGGGGCTTCTCTGGTAGGCCCAGGGGCGGTATTATGGGGAAGCGTGCTGGTCTGACTGTCGTCAGAGTTATTCTGCGATGGAGGCCCGGTCTCGTCGTTCCGAGGCAGAGGTCTGATCACAGGACCTTGGGAGGCAGAGGAGGCGCAGGCGGCTCAGAAATCCCAGCGCCGCTGCCTGGGTAGGTATGTTTGCGCTATGAGTCCATCGTCGCTGAGATGGGTTGGGATGTGAGGTATCTGGTGATCGAAGGAGAGGGTTACAAGGTAAGAGTTGTGAGAAGCGGGAAAGTATGCGGGAGGAAAAAGGGAAGGAAGATTAGGGCAGGGCAAGGTATAAGATAAATAAATAGATACGTGTTTGTGTGCTCACATTGTTTGCTGCTGTGCCGTTTGTTTGGCAGTCCTTGCCAGCTGGGCGGCATCACTCGCCTTCCGCTGTCGCTCCACCCCTAGATGATACTGCATTAATAACGTGAGCGGATGTTGAGGGGGGCTTCGCGGTGACGCCAGGGCTTAGGGACCCTTTAGACATAGTTAAAACCGTCAGGCAGTCGGGCATGAGGTAGAGATCAGTGGGGATCGGGATAGTCGCTATCATTGCAACATTACCGTCGTGCCGGCATAAATAGAGGATTGCGCAAAAAAGAGTTGCAGAGGCGATGGATGTCTTTGCTCTACACAACGCTGAAGGGTAGAAATGAAGGTAATGGTCCGGTGAGAATAAGGAACGTCTCGCAAAATTAACACTTAAGTCTTGACTACAAACATGATAAGGCCAGGACCAAATTTCGACGACACCCGTAAACTTGCCAGTAAACGCAAGCGCATCACGACGAGTTAACCCGAACTCGCGGAATAGATAGGTGAAGTGTCCCTTAGTCGCTCCCTATTCACACACGGAAAAAAAAAACATCGGCTCTCCCCAGACACGGCAGACGGGTCGTTTGTTGCGGTCCCCTGGGTCGGAGCGATCCGCTCCACGGAGTTAGCATACTGGTTTTTCATCAAGTCGGGGATTTTATCGACTGATCCTGGTTTTCCGGGTAACGGTGGTCACGGGCACGGTGGGCCATCCAGGGCGCGATGCCCTTCTCCCAGATATTCAGGAGATTCGAGGCTGCGGTGATGATGGTGCCTGCCGCGGTGAAGCCGGCCTGCACTGTCTCCCAGGCTCCCATGATTGCTGCTGCTGCTTCTGCTGCTGCTGTTGTCGTTCTTGCTGCTATTGTTGTTACTTCTGCTGCTGCTGCTGCTGCTGCCGCTGGTGTTTCAGCAATCCAAGTGGAACTCCGAGCTGGAGGTGGGAATGTTGTCGGGAATTACAAACTCCCGAAGTTCGTCCTCGTCCAGCATCCTACAGCTGATTGGAATCGCCGTGCACTGAAGGAGGCAGCGAGGATGGTGTTGGCGGATGAGGGCAACGGGAGGCACCTGTTCGTGGCTCTCTTGGCGGCTCGAACAGACTGCGCACCATCGTCATGCAGGGGTTCGTCGTCTTCAGAGACGATGATGGCGTTGGTTGCATCCTGGCCTCGACGAGCTGCCCATTTGCCACGGACGCGCAGAGTGATGACATATGAAAATTCGCCTTCGTTGACCCCTTTGCCCGCTGGATCCTCGTCAGATTCGGTCAAGTTATGAACGACGGCGATGCCGGGTTACTTACGCAATCCTAAGAGCTGGGGATTATCCTAAGGGCAAATAATCCTAGGTAATAAAAGGGAAGATGATCATCCTAAGGCTAGAGCATCCTTAGGCGATTTATTAACCTTGAGATAGCCTAAGGAACCAGACTTGTCTTTGACCTCGACTCCGAGCTCCACCTTGATATCAACGCGAAGCTCTGCCTTGACGTTGATGCCAGGCTTTGCCTTGACGCCAGCTGTGGATGGCCCAGAACGATCCATCGTAGTAAATGGTAGATCTAGGATGATATTTGATGAGCAATTACACGGGTTCTTTGGGAACTGGATGATGGGCCTACCTTGCAAGAGGCCCACGTCGTTCCTTTCACGCCTATGTCGCGGTGTCGGAATCCGAAAAGGGGTGCCAGGTGTGTCTGGGTTAGGGATTTTCTTGGGCAGGATGAATACGACTCGGGATGGACACGACTCGGGATGGATGAAGTAGAAAGGATGAGAAAGTTCCAACGGAGAAACGACGAGGAGTTAATGAGACGTGGCTGCGAAGATTATTGCAGGAACGTGTCGAGACAATGTGTTCTCCAGTGTCGTGCTTTCCTGCTATCCAATTCAGATTTCATTTGTCCTGAGGCAGGAAACAACGTACGGAAGGAGTGGTGGTCGGTCTCGCCCTTTAGGAAGGAACGAGCCTCTGGTGGCACTGCAGCGAAGGCGGCGCTCACGACAATGGGCCTGCTCAATGGTAGGGCTTCCATACCTAGTAGTCGGTTAATTCTGAGGTATGGATCCGGGTTAACAAGCTTAGATAGGAGGCGTCGTAGCTAATATGCCGTTGGACTGTTAGGAGTTCGGGTGCGATTCTGACTCTGGGCACCATCGATTTATTCTCCAAAAGCAAGCCAACGCCAGGTCAGGCAAGACGCGACATTCTCTCTGTTGACGGGGTTGACTACAGGCGCCACCCACAGCATTATATGAATCCCAACACCAACCCGAGGGCTACAGCATGGTGGTTTGGTGGTTTGCCAGACCCGTTGCTTACCAAGAAGGTTGCCAATGGAATACCCAATCGCTTCTCCCCCTCGGCGGACGCTCCCTTAGTTTCGACGGTGGTCTGAGGCTTCGGGTCGGTGGTGGTTGTCTTAGCGGAAGAGTCTTTGACATCTCGTCGGCAACTCTGCTTTCACTGAATTCAAGCTCGTTTCGTAAGTTGAGATTAAAGACGTGGTCTCTTCGCTTTGCCGATCTCCCGAAAGTCATGTTCCTCGGGCACATCTGCGATGGTGATGGTGCGCGGCCTCGTTGGGTAATATTGGGCGAGAAGAAAAAGCGTTAGAGGAAGGATTAGGAAGAGGGGATTAGGCCAAGAGCAAAGGTTCATCCTTAGGGCAAAGGATCAATAATCCTAAGAGCTGAGGATTGTCCTAACGGCATATAATTATCCTAGGTAATAAAAGGGCTGATAATTATCCTAAGGCTAGAGCATCCTTAGGCTATATATTAACCTTAAGACTAAATAATTAGCCTAACGAACCTAATAGACATCGATAAGACAAGGGTCTACTTCCTATTGCTTACCTACCTACCTACCTACGGTATGCTTCACTCTGCGCCAGTTGACCGAGAGACTTAGGAATGTGCACCTACCTTCTGTCAACTCGGCTGGGAACTCCAGGGCTGCGAAGACAGCGCCATCAGGTGTCGTAGGAATAGAGCGCCCGTGCTAGGCGAAGATCGGCAGTGACGGTGTGGATAAGATGATATCCTATGTATTGATATTGGCCGTTATACCACCCGTAAATGGGATCAAAGCAGCCCCCAATAGGTCTATCTATAAAGGGATCGAAGTAGATGCTTCGATTGGACGACTTTGGTCCTTTTCTGGATGATCTAATTGGCAGCATTGCCCCCTGATGGATGCTATAAAGGCTGTTGTCAATGGAATATAACAGCAGCGTGTCGACTATCTGTTGCGCTGGTACGTAGATATAATGCAAGGTTGATTCCTCCGGAGGCACCCGTGACAGCGCGAGAGCTAATATGCCTGTGCACGTGATGTGGGTGGCTTGTTCTAGGTTACCTCAGCAAGCTCAGGCCCTCTGCTCCAAAGCGCG
>JAVIXY010000019.1:0-28054 GCA_033030565.1 Fusarium nematophilum
CGAAGAGTGGGCCCCCGTCAGGTCGAGCCCACGGGTAGGCTTGCTTCTCCAACTGAAGCAGCCCACTAACTACCTAAGCACCCAGCTTCAACCCCTCCCCAGCCAAACTCCAAAAATGCCGGGGCCCCGCATCCATTTGTCAATGCCCTTGCTAAACCGGTTGGCCTGGGCGTTTGTCTGGGCTGCGGGGAACCTGGCTGTCTGGAAGGGACAGAGACACCACCTCACGAGCCCAGCGGGAGCAATCTCTCAAGTCACCACTATCACAAACCTGTCACCCCATCATTCGTGGACATCAGCGGGTGAAGTGAGCAGTTTACTGGGTGGTTTGAGGCTGTTCCTGGCGACAGGCCTGATTCTCAACTGAGTCGTCATGAGACTGCAGAGGAGGTCGTCTTATGGCTGCGATGAGTGACTGGATCCGGCAGTTGAAATGGCTTGCGAGTCTGGTGTCCTTGGCTCGATCCTGGCGGCATGAAACCCCAGTTTGCCACAATTAATCCAATAGATATCTAATGTTTCTCAGCTGGCCACCCGCAATCTGACCAGCTTCAGTACTTCGGTGTTTGCTTCAGAGCTTCCCCGCACAAGGGTAAGGCGCAACAATACAACGGTGAGAAATATGCCCAAATATGCAAATATGGAAGCTTATCTTTTGAAGCTATACACACTTCAACCCTCTTCACGATATTCAAGAGAGAGGCTCTGCTCAACTGTCCAATGCAACTTACACTCACTTCAAGCTACCCCAGACCTTGGCCGGGGCTCGTTAATTTTAGAGTATGCCCGATACCGGCGGCGTGGCTCGTGCGGTCTAGGGCGACGGTCAGGCACTTATGGTGGAGTTCAGCTCTGGGATCCGACCATCCTCCGATCAGCTTCCTTCCCCTTGTTGAAGACCAAAGAAAATACTAGCCGCAGAGTTGACAGGAATGTTACTTGTATAAAGAGTCTTAAGGGACGCCAGCATTCCTCCGTCGCTGCCCCACGCCCAAGAAGCACGACGCGCGGAATTGACATCTTTGACATGACTTGACAGGGCGCAATGACAGGGCGCGCCCATCCGGCGAATCAATCCTCCGCGGCTGAATAATGAGTCATGTGTACGCAGAATGTAGCACCATCTCTGCCCATTGTCACTTGTGCGACTTGTGCGACTCGTCTGAACTTGTCCTTAAACCCTCGCTGCCCTCGAAGAGCGAAACCCCTCAAACTCTGGAGCTGCACAATGCCGTCTGCAACCCGCCGAGAAAAGATCCAGCTGGTGCCCTGGGATCCGGACTCCCCTGAGCACATCGAGAGGCTGATCCGCCACCGGGTCCAGTGCGGGTGGAACGAGGAACTGGTTGAGCCCAACTGGCGCGGCGAGCAAAAGGCTGGCGAAAAGTGCATATACTGGATCGTAAGGAGGATTCCTTGGCGCGAGACTTGAGCTCCTCGGCTGATCCCTCGACAGACACTGTCTCCGGACGACCCTGAGACGGAAGAGTCCCTCCAGCTACACTTTGATCTGTTCCCAGCGGTACGCAACCCAGTGACCTTGACGACGCCTCGTGATAACTCATACCCCCTAGGAAAAAGCCCCATTGATAGACACGGCCCTCTCGATTCGTGCCCAGCCGAGAACCCCCACCCAGGAGTCCATCTACCCAGTCGGGCACATTTCGCTGGACGCCGACAACGCAGATGCCACAAAGCTCAACCTGGACCTGCCAACGGAAAACGTTTACTGGATAAAGACCTTTTACGTCTCCAAGGCGTTGCGCAGCAAGGGGATCGGCCGGGCTGCAATGGACACTGTGGAATCCATGGCCATTAACAAGCCCTTGTTGGCCAAGACGCTGGCGCTCGACACGATTCAGAAGGACGACGCGAGGAGGTTGGCTTACGAGGAGACTGGCCAGACCCCCAAGGTATGCCGGCCCGTGATATGGTAGATGGCTGAGCTGACAGGATGCAGACTGTCAACCACGAGTGGTACGAAAGAAGAGGATACCGCCTCATCCACACGCAGCCAAACTATTACCGTGGCACGGTTGGAGCAGTTCCCGCCATAAGAACTGTGTTCATGAGAAGAGACATAGCGTGAGATTCAAAGGGAAAGCATGAACACAGTCGGTCCACAGAGCGATTAGATGAGGCTTTTTCAGGTTGCCATAGACACAAGCTGACACCGTCCTCGATAAGTTCTACACATCGTCAAACATCTTCATCATTTGATGATTGGTATAGAACCATGTAGCCAGCTCTGCACCCGGGGGGTCGGACTGCATTCCAAATTCACCCAGCAGTTGGGATTGCTCGGCTTCTTCAGCGTTCCGTGACCCGTAGATTGGGATCTGACCTAGAGGGGTGTTCGCAAGTCCTGCTTGAGATACCGACGAAAGAAGCCCCATGTTTGATGCCCCAGGATATGCGTTCAAGACCGCCGCATCAGGGTGCAGCGTACCGCCCTGCATTGCGCTGGACTTGACCTCGAAATATTTCACCACCACGTCGTAGAGGGCTTTGAAAATGGTGAGCTGTTTCTGACAGACCAGATAGTGGCATGAACTCGACGCTGCCTGGAGAGTTTCGACCAATCTCTTGAGATGGTCTAGGTCGGTTGAGTCGGAGGTTTCGATGATATTGCAGAACAAAACGATGAAGGGGATGAATGGGGATTGAATCAACGCCCTGACGTTACACAAAGTTAGGACCAGACATCCATATGGCAGGAAAGAACAGGGATGAAGCATACCAGTTGACGTATAGCTGAAAATAGCTGGACTGTAGCCCCTTTTCGGCAACGATTGCGATGCACTTCTCGTGCTCTCTGATAGCGTCTCTCGCTGAACTGATGCACTCCTCGCAAAATACCGAGCTACCGGGCTTGTCGGCTGGGACGACACGGTAGATAAGAGTGAGCATGGACAAGCCCGTGACCCGGTCAGCCCTCCAGAGAAGCTCTTGCAAGCCATCACCAAAGGCCTGTGATCCCAGGTGAAGATGCCGAGCCTGGATAATAGTCAGATGAGGCCCATGGGTGCTTGAGGTGACAAAAGGATTCATCTTGGTTCTCCTTTTGGGAAGGAAGATCTCGGCTGGCACGCACCTGTATCTCGTCTTCGACTTGAATCAGCTTCTTCGCCTCGGCCGCCAAGGCCATCGCTCTCGACGTGCGGATGCTTTCCGGCTGTGCAAAAGAATCCGGGCTGTATATCTCGTCGTATATGCGGCCCTGCAGCGTCGAGAAGGCGATCCAGATCGGGTACGCCTCGTTCAGCAGTACGTTTTGAGAGATTTCATGTCCTCTTGATAGAACTGTGATGTCCTTTTCGCGGATCATAGACGATCGCCCGAGTTGCAGAGAAAGCATCTTCTCGGTCGTGTAGATGGTCCAGAAGAGCCGCGTCTTTTGTCTCTTCGATTCTGGCGTCTCGCGTTGGAGGGGGAGGCTGCTGTGAAGGCCGAGCGAATAGCTCAGATGGGAGGCGACACAGATAAAGTTCCATGCTGCCGATATCTTGCACTTTTGGAGGCAGTAGAGAGACTGAGAAGGGTTAGATCGTCTGCCAGGTTTAAAAGCAGACAGGCTTGTGGACTCACTGCCATGCTCAATGCAAAAACGTATTCTACTGACGTAGGCAGATGGAACGGCAGCCTAGAGAGGATGGTTTCGAGGCTATCCCTGCATATGAGGGCCTGGGCGTCATAGTCTTGCTTCAGGTAAGGATCTGTCGACGCGTTTGCGCATTCGCAGAATAGCCAGTACAGTCCCGCGTTGACGATGATGAGATCTGCGTCCGTGGCCGGGCCAGGAGAGCACACTTTGATGAAGTGAGTGGTGAACTGGGCAATGGTCTGGAACTCGAGCAGCCAGAGTATTTGAATTTGAGGACTTTCTGAGTAACAATTAGCCACCAGAACACCACTGAATTTGTTCATCTCGTGCTGGATCACCTTGCGCCATCCGAATGCACGCCAGCGCCTTGTCCGTGGCGGGTAGAGGAAGCTGTCGGAGACTGGCACCGGGTGGAAGCGGCCTCGCGTTCGGGTACAGGCTGTCAAGCGTATCCGTCTGCTTCTTCTGAGAATCCACGACATTTCTGAGCGCATCGAGCACGGAGACCATCTCCAGGGCGACTTCGGATGACGGATTGTTGTTGACTGCGTTTTGGAGAAACCTGGTTGCGAAGACGGCATGGGAGAACAGGGATGATTCTCCTTCGTATTCCGGCTTTGAAGGCCCTTCATTCGCGCCGTTGCCGACGAGATTCGGGTCTGCTGGAGTTGCTGCGGAGGACGAGGGCGTCGGCTGTGACGAGTATGGCGATGGATGTGAGTGAGGAAGCTGGGAGGTATGTGGGCTAGTGGAGGACTGGGTCAGGCCCAGATGTTGTATGGACTGGTTGAGCTCCTCTATCCTCTGCGCGATGCGATCTATCTTGTTCTCGCTGGCCACATTAACTTGCCGAGCCTCATTGCATTGAAGCAGACATGAGTGCAACTCACTAGATACTCGAGATTAGGACACGCTGCCTCTTCGCTCGAGGTTTTTGTGCTGCTGGAAAGTTGCATGGTGCTTTTGTCTTGACGCAATGAGAGCAGGGATAGACTCGGTCGCATTTCACCTGTCAGAGGGTCAGTCACCGCCTGAGTGTCCATAGGCCTTCTGGGTCGACCTAATGCTGGAGATGACCTTTCGTTGCCGACAATTTTCACACTATCGGACCCAGGGACGTGTTAGCAGTTGCTTGAGCCATAGGATTGTCAGGGGAGGCGTTGAATCGTACAGCAAGTTTTTCCATAGCCATCGGCTCGCTCTCATGGCGGTCTTCTGTGTGCGAAAAGGAATCATCCTGATACACCGTACCCTCGGCGCCTTCGTCCATTGTCGTAGTCACCACGAGAATCCAGTGATGGTGGAGGAAAGTAGTCTTAGTCGGAGGGGAGAGCTGGCACAATGAAGCTGACGTTAATCTTGTCGTGGGCCAGAGTTGGAAATCCGAAAGAGTCCAAGTGAATGGAAAATGACGAAATGCAGGCATTGGCGGCTCTGCTGTGCTCAAGTAACTCGCCCAGTCTCGCTGTACGGAAATCTCGGGCCCCGTGATTTGCTGCCTGAGTCAATCAGGTTTCTTGGCACGGAGGTGCGGACCCTCTTGGCTCCGGGCTCCGAGGGCAACAAACAGCTAAAGATCCTCCCGGACCCGGAGTCTTGGCGCCCGGGTCCGTTATAATTTTCTTGATTCGAGATTGGAAGTCTCTTTTTACGGGCTAGATTGTTCTGAGCCTCTGGGATATGATGCCGACGTTGCGTTGTGCAAAAGTGCCGGTGGTTAAGGGGGGCAGGCTATTAAATAGCACGGCACTTCCACCCCTTCCCATGGGCCATGTCCGTCTTCCATATCCATCTTCTCAAGGCAACAGTTCCCCATCTACAAAGATTTCTTTTGTCCACCTTTCTCTTCTACCAAATCTACAGGTGCTGTCTGTCCTTTATTCTTGCACCCTGGATTTCTCCCCTCCTTTGACCTTTTGCCCACCCACCAACCATGGCGGCTCTTCCACCACCCCCTGACCACAGCAGGAGCGCAGCTGAAGGCCCCTCGATGCCGACAGAGAATAATGGCCAGAAAGAGCAGGGCACTGAGGATACTTCAGCGTTCAAGGCTTTCATTGTAAGTCTCTGGCTTGCTTCCATTCACCGACCCGTGTTTAACCCGCTGCCTTAGAGGGTCTTCACATACGGGAGCCCTAAAGAGTACATCCTAGAGGCGATAGGTATACTCGCTGCAATTGCTTCTGGCATTGCGCTCGCAATGGTCAACGTGGTGCTTGGCCGTTTCATCTCGCTCCTGAACGACTTCAGCACCTCTGGCTCAGTTCCCGACGGCTTCATGGATGCCGTTCGAACGGCAGCGTAAGGGCTTGACTATGGGTTTCTTTGCTCTGAGTGGTAGACTAACATCTGCAGTCTCTACTTTGTCTACATCGGTATCGTCAGGTTCGCCACCACGTACATATACGCCTCCCTGTTCACCTACGTGGCCTACCACTTGACCCGGAACGTGAGACGCAGCTATCTCAAGGCCGCGTTTAGCCAGGAGATTGCATACTTCGACCAGAGCGTGGCCGGGTCCATAGCGATGCAGGCTACCTCCAATGGCAAGCTGATCCAGTCCGGCATCGCTGAGAAGCTCGGCATCTTTATCCAGGCCGTTGCGACTTTCCTTGCGGCTTTCGTGATCGCCTTCATCAGCCAGTGGAAGCTCACCCTAATCTTGATATGCATCATCCCCGCTCTGCTCCTCATCGTCGGCACTCTGTCGGTTTTCGATGCCCAGATCGACACAAGGATCCTCAAGATCCAGGCACAGGCCGGCAGCTACGCCGAGAGCATCTTTGGCGGCATTCGCACGATACATGCCTTTAGCCTTCGGTCTAGAGTCGTGGCCAAATTTGATGCCTACCTGCAAGATGTCTTTCGGCAGGGAAAGAAGAAGAACCTTCTGTATGGAGTCATGTTTGGTGGCGAGTACTTTGTTGTCTTCTGCGGAATGGGCTTGGCGTTTTGGCAGGGAATCGCCATGATCGCCCGGGGTGAAGTCCCTGACATTGGAAAAGTCTTTACGTGAGTATCTTTTTCCCGACCACCCCTAAGAAATTTGCCGCGCTAACCACCAAAAGTGTGCTCTTTTCCGTCATCATCGCCGCTGGCACTATCAGCTCGATCGCTCCTCACTTTGTCACCTTCGGCCGTGCGGCTGCCGCTGCTGCCGAGCTTTTCATGTTGATTGACAGAGAGTCCGAGATAAACCCCTTTGACGAATCTGGAGACAAGCCGGAGAACCCAAGTGGCGTCATCAACCTCGAGGGGATCCGCTTCAGTTATCCGACCCGTTCAAATATCAACGTGTTGGAAGACTTTAGCTTGAATGTACCCGCCGGAAAAGTCACCGCGCTCGTCGTATGTCTTATGGACCCGGGGAGATTCAAGTCGAATCGTCAACTAACGCATGCCTAGGGTCCCAGTGGTTCGGGTAAAAGCACCATCATCGGCCTCCTTGAGCGTTGGTACAACCCTGCAGCAGGTGCCATCACGTTGGATGGCAAAGATATTAGACAGCTCAACTTGTCGTGGCTCCGAACAAATGTTCGCCTCGTTCAACAGGTAAGCCGAGCACATCTCTCATGCCGAACGTGACTGATAAACTCCCCCCAGGAATCGGTGCTCTTCAACGGCAGTGTTTTCGACAACATCGTCAACGGCCTGGTTGGAACTCCCTGGCAGGCTTCCTCCCGTGAAGAACAGATGACCCGAGTCGAGGATGCGGCCAAGATCGCCTTTGCCCACGACTTCATCATGGCGCTCCCCCAAGGCTATGACACCCGTATTGGTGAGAGAGGCGGACTCCTCTCCGGTGGCCAGAAGCAACGAATCGCGATTGCGAGAAGCATTATATCAGGACCGAAGATTCTACTGCTCGACGAGGCAACCAGCGCCTTGGATCCTGACTCCGAAAGCATCGTCCAGCAGGCGCTGGATAGTGCCTCGAAGAACCGCACAACCATCGTCATTGCCCACAAGCTAGCAACTATACGGAACGCCGATAACATCGTGGTCATGTCCAAGGGCAGAATCATGGAGCAAGGTCGACACGGCGGGCTCGTGGCGTCGAATGGCGTGTATACTAAGCTTGTCAAGGCGCAGGACCTCTCCCCGACCGAGGCGAGAGACGAGAGCGAGAGGGCATCCGACGAAGAATCGACAACGGGGGACGAGGTCAAGCCAACTCAGTCCCTGGGCAAGATCCGGACCGCCGAGGCCCAGCAGCTTGCGTCGCTGAGGAGCCGCGAAGACCACGACCTTTATAAGCAGATGGGCTTGCTGCGGAGCATCCTGCGGCTTGTTCTTGCCACGCCGGAACTAAAGTTTTGGTACATCCTCTTGGTGATCACTTGTGCTGTCGGAGGTAAGCCTGATCTGTGCCATGATGGCTCGACTGTCAATGCTGACCTTTGTGATAGCGGCTGTGTTCCCCGGACAGGCCTTGCTCCTGGGGAACATCATCGATGTTTTCACGAGCCCGGACATGGTCTCTCGCGGCAACTTCATCTCTCTGATGTTCTTTATCTTGGCCATTGGCTGCCTCCTGGTCTACTTTATCATGGGCTGGACTACGAACATCGTTGCGCAGGTATGTGGATATTTGTGGGAGGGACTCTTTTATAGAAATAGCTAACAATTCCAGACCTTGAACATCAAGCTCCGCAAAGAAATCTTCGACCTCATCTTGCAGCAGGATCTACGATTTTTTGACCGGCCAGAGAATACCGTCGGAGCGCTCATCAGCCGCCTCGATTCCTACCCTCAAGCCGTCCTCGAGCTCATGGGCTTTAATGTGGGAGTCGTGATACTATCTGGAATCAATGTTATTGCTTCGAGTGTCTTGGCGCTGGTGGTTTCGTGGAAGCTCGGCCTCGTCGGAGTCTTTGCCGGTCTGCCGCCCATGCTGCTGTCTGGGTACGCGCGAATTCGCCTCGAGACGAAGATGGATGCCGACATGGGCAAGAGATTCTCAGCCAGCTCCTCGGTGGCATCTGAGACGGTGACGGCTATCCGGACCGTCTCGTCACTGGCCATCGAGAACACGGTCTTGGCCAAGTATACCAACGAGCTGGATATGGCGATTCGACAGACGGCGCCGTCCATGTTCCACATGATGATCTGGTTCTCCTTGACGCAGTCTATTGAGTATTTTATTCTTGCTCTCGGCTTCTGGTGAGTACATAGTCTGCCAGCTGGATATCGTCGCCTGACCGTGTGCATAGGTGGGGATCTAAGCTCATCAGCGACGGGGAAATCACCTTTTACCAGCTCATGGTCTCCTTTATGGGTGTCTATTTTTCAGGCCAGGCAGCGGCTCTGATGTTCAGCTTCGCAAGCAGTAGGTTCCTGGTTGATGAGTACGCAACTTGAAGCCGGTTTTATTAACTGTGGGTGCAGGCTTCACCAAGGCCAACCAGGCGGCCAACTACTACTTTTGGCTCTCTGAGCTCGAGCCGACGATTCGGGAGACAGAAGACAACAGAGAAAAGGGGCCGTCGAATGGTTGCAATTCCTATGGTTTTGAGGATGTGCAGTTCTCGTACCCTCTGGCTCCAGACAACCGCGTCCTCAAGGGAGTGTCCCTCAAAGTAAGTGCAGTTCAAGCTTGGCCACGATCCTTTCTGACGAAGGATATTTATAGATTCACTCTGGCGAGTTTGTGGCCTTTGTGGGAGCTTCGGGCTGTGGCAAGAGTACAATGATATCGCTTCTGGAACGATTCTACGACCCAGCCAGCGGGACCATCACCATCGACTCGACTGCTCCGTTGTCCTCGATCAACCCACTGCTATACCGAAACCACGTCGCCCTCGTGCAGCAGGAGCCTACTCTGTTCCCCGGAACGATTCGCGAGAACGTGTCTCAGGGCATGGACATTGACGTGTCGGACACTGTGCCCGACTCGGTCCTCGAAGAGGCTTGCCGCGCCGCCAACGCTTGGGACTTTGTCTCTTCTCTGCCCGAGGGGCTAAATACCCCATGCGGCACCAGCGGCAGCCAACTCTCTGGTGGACAGCGTCAACGCATCGCCATCGCCCGCGCCCTGATCCGAAAGCCCAACGTCATCCTGCTGGACGAGGCGACGAGCGCTCTGGATACCGAGTCGGAACGCGTCGTCCAAGTAGCCCTGATGGAGGCGGCTGCCACGGGAAATCGGATCACCATCGCGGTCGCACACAGGCTTTCTACAGTTCGAGAGGCGAACCGCATCTTTGTGTTCTACGGGGGCAGGATTGTGGAGGCAGGGACCCACGGCGAGCTGATTGACAAGGACGGCATGTACGCCAAGATGTGCGAGGCGCAGAAGCTGGATACTGGTGTTTAGACGGGATTTGATGTTGGGTGTTTTCTGTTGGACTAGATTTCATTGGGTCACGGTTTAGAATAGAAATAATAGATGTGGGGTTGCGATTGTGCTTCAACTGCTGCATGCTTTGGACCGTTCCTCGAGCTGGGTTCTCGGAAACGCACACCTAGTGCCTACCTGTGCTACAATGCCGGGATTCGTCCAAACACTTACATTGTTCATTGTGCAAGCACAGCATGTAGCACCAGGGAACAACAAACCAGCGGGATCTGGATTCGGGTGTTCGCAGGATGGCTCGAGAACAGAGAACCCTCGACACCCACCTCCAAGCCTGAACGGAGCCACAAATAGAGACGCTGGGACCTTTGCGTCACCATGAATAACCAACCCCCAGGTCTTCTAAAGCTATCCCTCTTGATCTCGGCTTCTAATTCTCAACAGGACACCCATGGCAGGCCGATGTAGTCTCAAACCGACCCCGACCCTCAGCAGACGTGAGCAACCTCACGAACAACTCTTGGCATTATCCTCCGACCTATCTGGCTGACCCGTCGGACCAGTCTCCACCGCTCTCTGCCGTCGGATGGGCGCGTAGAACTCGCCGCTGCTGCTGGCGGTAACCTGGCCTAGTCCGCAAGAAATGCCGGCCAGACTTGTTTGATTTGCGCGAGGTAAGGAGACGACGACACCACAACCTGAGACCTTCATTACCCTTCTGGCCAACGAGTTGTCAGCATCGCCTCCCAGTGACGGGCACGATGGGAGCCCATATTCGCCGACGGATCTGACCTCTATCTTTTCTAGCTTGGGAGCAACCAGGACACAGAGGGCAAAGACTCCATGCTGCTCGAACTTCGAGATACATCTGCGCGACGATGGCATCCACACAACCTGGAACTCACGGGAGCTAGACTTGGACGATAGGAGGGCGACGCCAGCGGTTCGAAGGCCCTTGCTCTCTTCCTCAACATTACCCGAAGCGCGTTTGAGATGTTCTAGTGCCGCAGCGCGTGAGCCCGAGACGTGGAAGACGTCAGGGCACATGATGTTCCTACCATCACCAGCGAAATAAGAGCTCATCACCCGTCCGCCTGGAGCACCCTACTCGACAACCTCGAGCCGCTCATGGACAGCACTCGCGCCCCGCCTCATCTGGACCTTTACTATCGCTCAGACATCGACTAGGCCCATCGATCCGCAACGAGCCCCGGTCACATCGTAACCTCACCTACCGCGAGGGAAAAGCCTCCAGACATCACGAGAGCGCCCTTAAGCTCTACACCCACCAAGTCACGGCCCCGAAGACCGAGGTAGGACAGCTTAAGTACACACCAACCAGCCAATGGCGGGGCCAAGGAGTCAAGGACTGGATAGAAGAGGTACACAATGGAACCCGGGGCTTCTATGAAGGAGCCTCAATCCAGGGCTGGCATTATAATACTGCACGAGCCAGGTGCAATCTGGCAGGAGATGGATTATGTATTGGCCTGATCACTCCTTAATTGAGCCAGCATCCTGGAGAAGTGGCTCCGTCGTATTCTCCAACCCTCTCGTGCCCCCAAAGGATACCGGTAGATCGAGATAACACGACGATAACTACCACACAATACAGGGATTGCAGTGCCACGTTACACAACAAGTGTTGGCCTCATGTTCTCCAAGGAACTGGAGTAGGGATAGCGTTCTCTGGAATCAGCTCGTGGCCCTCCATGGAAAGAACGGCAACCATGTGAGCTATGCCCTAGTGCCATTGTCAGCTCTGAACTTGCAACGCAGACCTGGCAGGAGGCGCCCACCTTGGCGTAGAATTCGAGCAGCGAGATGTCGGGGTTGTCGATATCGTCGCACGGCAGATGATTGCAGCTATCCTCCTCGTCTATCCCTCCATGCAGGAAACCGATCGGCTTGTTCAGGATCTGCCAGAAAGGAGCGTAGTCGCTCACGTTGTCGAACCTCACGGGGGTGGTGTCCTGGCCCGAGTAATGCCTGACCCAGATCTGCCGGATGACTTGGGATCCTCGCGGCGCCACGGTACCCCAGGCCTTGCCGTCGCTGTCACTGATGCCGACGTACCCTCTTGCGATGACATCAAAGTTGAGGTATGCCAGTAGACTGTCGACGTCCTTTTGGTCGAGGTTGTTGCAGTAGTGCCGAGAGCCAAGGCGGCCGTTCTCGCTGGCTCCCCACCAGGCGAAGCGAATTTTGTTCCTGAAGCTGTACTTTGCCAAAGCTTTGAAGACCTCTAGGATAGCGCTGACTCCCGAGCCTTGACATTGTTAGACACTAGTCGTTGTGTTAGGTGGACTGGAGAAGACTGGCTCACCATTGTCATTCATGCCGGGGCTTGTTTGGACGCTGTCCAAGTGAGCACCGAGCTGTAGAAGGAAACGAAGTTAGTCATCTCGAGTGGAAGTAGGAGGGCGAGGCAACCCACCATGATTACGTTGTCTGGATCCCCCTCGGTCTCGACAAATAGGTTCTGGGTGGTCCTCTGCTCGTACAACTGCGTGTGCTGAAAGGTTGCGACGACGGTTTCTCCAGATTCGATGCGCTCCTTGATGTCAACGCCGTCGTAGTAGCGGATGTACCCAGCCGGAACGAAGCCATCCGGATCATAATCGTCCAGGGTGTCAGCTGTCGGCTCCCGGACGAAGTCGTGATAGATAATCACCGCGGCAGCACCCTTCTTGGCCGCGGGCCTCACACGGCTCGCCATCTTCCCTCCCGTCGGGCATTGGAAACGATTGATCAGGACGATCTTGCCCTCCACGTCAAGTCCATCGTAGCCCGACACATCGCACCCTGCCTCGTCTTCCGGACCCAGGACCACCTCGGCGGTGATTCCCTCCTCGGGAGTCGAGGGCGCATAGATCAGCCCGTAAACGCGAATGTCCTTGTCGTCGACTTTCAGGGAGATGGATTCAACCTGGCCGAACCAAGCAGAGAACTCCTGCTTCCAAGCCCTGGTGCCCTTGACGTTGGAGATGTGGGACCAGATGTAGTCGACCGAAGCGTCGTATCCGGGGAGGCCAAAGGCGCGATCTCCGTTTCCTTCATCCAGTGCAATGTCGTTGAGGGCTTCAAGATGGGTGAAAAGCCTGGGCAAGCTGGCAGTTAGCAATCAACGGACCTGAAGCGGAAAGGGTGCGTAGGTTGTCATTGTACTTGGCCTCTGTGATGTCGGCTTGGATATCCTCAGACTTGATTGTTGGCTTTTTGGCCATGGCTGGCGGCATGATAGCCATCAAAAGGGCCGCGGTTCCTGCATGAACCAGCTTCATGATTCGATCGATGTGTTGGAGTTACTTTCAAAGTTGTTGCAAGACTATGAGAGGAAGAAGGTAGCGAGCGGCAGAAAATGCGATCTCAGCGGGCTTGGGATGACTAACACCCCGATACATATACCTACCTGATTCACTGCCCTTACTGGCGACCCCCGAGGCAGCGTTGAGCCTTTGCTGTAGATCCTGATCTGCAGTGAGTCGGCTTGATTACATGGTAAGCATTCCTGGTGCCGAAGTAGCGCATCGTATAACCGCCCCCTCCTTGTAATCGAGGCGGGAAACCGGGGGTGGATTTGATCGAAGATGGTCAAAATGACGGATGGAAATTTGCCCGACTTGGCGCTAGTCGCTCTTCACTCTTCACCCAAGGGAGCCCAGACAAGTAAGCTTAATCCCGACTGGCACGCACGTCTGACGAAGTGGCTTAACGAGGTAGTCTGTCAAAGGGCTGCGCTCCGGTAACTTCAATGTGACGTCTTTTCGCTCTGCATATACGAAGATGTTCACCTCCGAATGGATGGACGAGCCATTTCTGATAACAGGGGCACCTATCAGATGATGCTGCCAACGTTGCACTTCCAAGCACCCAGAGACGATCTTTCCGATTCCTGGATTCACTAATAAAATCATTGAGAGTATATTCCTCACCACCGTGGTCAATACAAGGTGGCATCGCACGCCTGGACTAACTCGGGAGGTGTACCACTCTGGACAATGAAAATACATGCATGCAGCAAAGGGCCACCTGGCAAAATAAAATGCCATCTTCTAATACAAAACTGACCCGCTCTGGGCTCTTGGCCAAATCCGAATACACCCCCCAATGACTTAACCTCCAAGCACGTTGCCCTGCCGGGCACCTTCCTGGACCAGTTCCTCAAAAGAGTCTGAAGCCTCGTCACCTAAACCCATCAGAATGTTCTCACTCACTGTTCCCTGATACAGCACGGGCTTCTGTTGGACTACGGACATGGTGGAGCGGTATAGTCGAGGGGATAGCTGTTTGATGTCCTGGCTCCCCAGCCTGCCTCCGCCAGATGTTGGGTCATAGTAGCGCTCGAACAGGGCAATCAGTGTAGATTTCGGGCACCCACTTGGTCCTAATTGCTACAAAGTTGGACGGGTTGATCTGCAAATGTCGTTGTCAGCTGCCCGGCAGGGTAGAGCAGAATGAATCCCAACCTACGGTCATCGAAACCAATTGAAGAACCATCGAGTCCTGATTCTTGTAGCCGAAATGTACATCAGAAACAGCAAGAGCCTGTTCAAAATCAGGCCTCTTGTCCCTGTTTTCTTCCGTTTCCTGAACAACAGGCCTTTTGGCCCGGGTTTGGAGGAGGTAGTTGGCAGCACCCCTGGCTCTTGTGAGACATCCGGATGCTGCGAAGAGCTGGGACGCCGCCTAACCAGCGAAGAGGATCCCCGTAAAAAGCAGGAAAAACTGCTCAGCAGTGTACTTGCCCAAAGCCATCAGACGGGCGCCGTATAAAGAAGTCGACAAATTGGGACAATCCGTACGGAACCATTGTAAGTGATAGGGACTTGATCGACTGACTGACTGACAATGCTGGCCCACGACTCGGAGTTTTCTTGCTTAAAATCGGTCTCTGGGGCCAAAGCAGCTACCGTCCGCAAGGTAAACACCGCCACGCTCGTGAGACTGGCGCTGTCACGAAATCGTGCCTCGTTTCTCTCATTGAGATTGGCTTCCAGTCGAACCTTGATGTAGCCCGGTGCCAGGAGAGGTGGGAGACCAGCGAAGATCATAACCAGAGCTCCAGCCATATCCAAGGGCAAGGCAGGAGCTCTCCACAAGATTGATGACCATGATGAGGAAGACGAAGATATTGACGGAGAGAAGCTCTTGCAGGTTGGTGGGGACCGAGGATAAACCCGAAGTCAAGGCCCCGGATGCGTTCTCGCGACGGTTGAAGAAGTCGATGTCCATCCGGATGATGCGGTCGAATTGCTCCAGTCGGTACTGATGGCCGTTTGTTTATAAAACAAAATTAGCGACTACGCCAATGGCGAAGTAGACAAGGAGGTTTCCGAGGGCAGTGACAAAGAAGACGAGGGCATAGAGGTTGGCCTTCGAGACCGAAGATTCGCCTGTGGAAAAGACCATGATGAGTTTCGAGAAGAGCACAGCCTGGCCAGGCCAGGTGCCCGCGGCTATGAAGCGAGCAAATACGGCGACGGCAATGAATATAATAAGAGCACGCTGCTCTCCAATTATGGTCTTGAGGCTTATGAGAAGGGATTGTTCTTTGACGGGGTGTGTACCAGCTTGGACCGACGCCGCCATGTCGAATTCCGATGTGCGGATAGAATCCTGGGAAGTCTTGACGCGATTGGCCACCGATTAATACTCCTCTGTGGCAGGATCAATGACCTGGGGAATGTCGTCGGGCACATCGAGATTTTGTGCCTTGCTGAGGCGGGCGTAGTGACTGTCGAGTGTAAGGAGCTGTTCGTGAGTGCCCGGCTCAACCACCAGGCCATCACTCACGACAACAATGTTGTCAGCGTCTTTGATGTTAGAATACGATGTGCGATGACAAATTGCTGTCCGGTTCTCAGATACCCGAGGTAAAACCTTTTGCGCCAACTGCTCAGCAGCAGGGTCCAGGGCGCTGGTGACTTCATCCAGCAGTAGTATCTTCGGGTTGGACACCATGCTGCGGGCGATGGCAATGCTTTGTTTCTAGTGGCTGGTCAATGTACCCCACGTTCTCCGAGGTACGTGTCGTAGCCCTTGGAGAAGCATCAGTTAGCTGAACCGGTCAAAGTATGGGCAGGAGATGGCCACTTTTGCTAGATTTTGGATGAAGTCGTGCGCATAGCTTGCTT
The DNA here is from genome assembly GCA_033030565.1 of Fusarium nematophilum. Lineage (NCBI taxonomy): Eukaryota > Fungi > Ascomycota > Sordariomycetes > Hypocreales > Nectriaceae > Fusarium > Fusarium nematophilum. The sequence continues at coordinate 16,037 of JAVIXY010000019.1, forward strand.
CACAGGCTTCCTGGACGATGGTCCTCTGTTCCGCAACACTCAAAGTTTTCTGGTGCGCCGAGAAGCCCTTGGCCACGTTGTCAAAGACTGTGCCCCTGAACAGTCAGAGAATCCAGGGGGAGCTGTGTAGAGAACCTGAACATACCTGCTGAACGAGAGCCATCTGTGTTCTCAGCCATTTGACATTAAGCAGAGCAATATTTCTGCCGTCCATAAGAATTGGACCCTCAGATGGCGTATGCCACCGTTCTAGCAGCCTGATAACAATGCTTTTCCCGGAGCCACTCGCCCCGACAATGGCTGTGGTTTCCCCAGTCGGCATAGTGATGCCGAGATTCCGCAACACTTGAGTGGTCGGAAGCGAAGGGTAAGAGAAGCAGACGTTCTCCAGTTGGATACCGCCGTTGCAGAGGGGTAGGGCTTCTCCAGCGCCCGAGAGGGGGCCCAGCAAAGATAGCTTGTCAAAGACGGCGAAGAGTTCCGAGGCTGCCGCTGCCACATTGGAGATGGCCGGGATCTGGGGGGACAAGACCCTACCGACGATGCGAGGACAACAGAGAGCGCAACACTATATGTCCTGATCAGCACATCTAAGCAGTAGCGTTGAGAGATGTCTTACGTGAAAATCTTGCCGACCGAGTCAATCTCGCCGCTCTGAAACACGCGAAAGCCTTGCCAGAAGGCGTGGACGGCCCGGATCGATGACAGAACTTCCTGGGCGAAGGCGTCGCCTCGAGAATATGCACCGGCAACCTTGGCTTCGATCGGGGCATCCAGCACCATGCAGACCCCGAGAACAGCAAAGAATGGGGGTATGACGCTCATGGTGACCAGAGTCAGCTTCCACTGCACCGGCAAGGCGAGGAGAAGAACATGGCGAGTGCTTGCACCATCAGGGCGAGTTTCTCGGGGATTCCTCCTTGATACGTGTGGCATTGGTCGTGATCTGTGTCGCAGGGGTCCGATGTTGGGCGTATCGAAATGCCAGGGTTCGGTTCGTCGGGGATGCTCCAGGAACGCCTGTCCCAGGACGCGAGTTGTGCGGATGCCAGCGATTGTGACGGATCCACGACGCAAAATACTCGCTGTTTCGGAGTTAGCTGCGAACATCCCGATGACAATCATGATGAATACCCAGAAGGCAACGAACCCTACTGCCTGCGGCACTCTTTCCTCACCATCCGTGGGGACTGGGCCCGCAGAAGCGCTCTTCTCCGATCCAACTGCCATGATGCAATGTCAACCAGGCATGTCTCACTGTCTGGGGATCTGTAGTGTTAGATTGCAGAGACGAAAGGAATGTGCATGCTCTTGAAAGGTCCGAGCAGCCAGGACGTAGGTTCTCCTGGCCGGAACTCGAGCTGCATATCATGGATGCAGCAAAAAGGTCCAGGGATATCCCTGTTCCACCTGGCACCGTTCTTGCAAGCCTGCCAGAAATTACGTGACTGCCTGCTCTGGAGGTAGATTCGGAGCCATGGGTCCGTGCAGCCGAGGGCCCGAGGCTCGTTAAGCAGATCCACTGCTAATTATTAACTAATTACATACATAGGTAGTAGAGACTTTTCTAAAATTTTAGTTAGGTAGCTTAGGGACGTAGTAGGCGGTACGCTAGACAAACAATGATTGGACCCCCAAGACCCACAGCTCGGACCCTCGGAACGCGGGCCCGCGGGAGCTAGGCTTAACCCCAATCTGGCCCCCAGAATCTACTTCCCTACCTCTTCCACCCAACACACACGTCTCTTGGTAGCCGGCAGGCAGAGCCTCCAATCATGTCGGGCAAGGAGACAATCTTGGCAAGGCGACAGCGGCTGTCCTTGGTCCCACGTGCAGTATGAACAATCACCACGATTTGATGCAAGAATTTCAAACTTGCTCAACCTTGGTTTGGACTAGGCTGACCCGTTCCCCAATCTCCCCAGTGCGAAGCCTGCAAGATACGCAAGGTAAAAATATCAGAAATTGGTTTTGCCCGACGGGACTGAATCTAGGAACTAGATCCGCTGTGACAGATCGCATCCCTGCTCCAACTGCAAGACATCGGGAATAACCTGTCAGCAAGCCGGAGCCGGTCCCGATTCCCGTCCCAAGACTGACAGAGTGTCACAACTGTGAGCCTGCCATGTACCTTCTTAGCAAGGGTAGCAGCTAAATTTTCCTTCAGGGAAGAGTATGTGCAGGGCCTCGAAGAGCGGCTGGCCAAGCTCGAAGGTATCGTCACAACGCCAGAGCACACGCCAGAGTCCACCAGGGCACCCTCCGCCGCGGCCAGCGCTTCTGCAGGGCCCAAACTCTACGCCGCCAGTACAGTTTCCACAGGTAGTCTGTACGAGGGCAGCTCCTCGTTCATCAACCAGTCCGTCCAAGCAAGCCAGGTGGCTCAGACCACTGCCAATTCAGAGACCCCAGAGACAGCACCAACGATTAGCGAATCCTTCAGCCATTTGGATGGCCTCCTCCGCTCAAGCACGACATCATCGCTCGTAAAAGAGCACCGATTCTCAACCAACGTAGCGTCTCGGCCGCTGCCTGCCATAGAGCCTCTGCCGGCTTCATTCGTCATTGCTGTTGTGCAAAGAATCAAGGGTCAGTGTTCTGGTGCCTTGGAATTGTTCCTTGGTTAGCTCAACCCGGCCAACTAATATTGATAGCCACACCGGCCATCTTCTTGTCCGGCTATGCCCTCAACGATGTGTCGCTAGTGGAAAACCTTTGCCAAAGAGTCTATTTTCCGACAGAGCCAGTGTCTCTCGGCCACATCACCAGCGTGAACGGCATTCTTTGGGTCCTCGCCCGCGAGTTTATGATGATGCAGCAACCGCTGGGGAAAGATTTCGATCTGGAAGAGCTAACTACCAAGTGTGAGCGGAACTTTCACCTTGGTATCGAAACCTACGATGTTCTCGCAGTACCAAGCTTCGAAAATGTCCTCTCCTTGGCCCTCGGGGTTCGTAACGTTTCACACCCCGGATGTTTGCTCACTACACGCTGCTAATAGTGTCCAACTACAGGTCATAAAAGCTCAGAACGAAACCAGGCCAATGCTATGCTGCACTCTACTCGCCTCTGCCGCAAGCCATTGCCAGATGCTGGGCTACCATCGGGAGTCGACATATCAAAAAGATCGCAGCGGTAGGGCCGACGCCAAGCGTCGCCTCTTCTGGACTCTGTACGTCTTTGACAAGAACGCCTCGCTCCTCCTAGGACACCCCTCCAAGTTCCAAGACTTCGACATCGATGCGCGATATCCTGCCTTGTCTGCGGATCCCGGCCAGCGGCCATGGGACGAGTGGTTCCGTCTGGCCATCAGACTAGCCAAGGCCCAGGGGCAGATCTACGACGGACTGTACTCGGCGGGTGCATTGCATGTTAAACCCGCAGAGCGAAAACAGTGCACCGACTCATTGACGTTAGAGATGGACCAATGGAGGGCCGATTTAGACTCGGTAAGTCAAGCACTTGGTTCTATTCCATGATGACCGCCAGACCTTACTGTTCGTGCAGCTTGATGCAAGCCGAGTGAACTATCCCGACATCTTGGACCTCTCCAGATCTCATTGGGACATCATGTATTACTCCACATTGACATCGCTCTTGAGAGCTCCGGTGGCGCCTGGGATGGGGACAGAAATCAGTTCGCAGTGCTTCCAAGCCGCACGACTTGGCTTGCACAGTCATCTACGCTGCTTCTCGGGTTATCAGGCGTCTGGCATGCTGTCTGATGTCGACTTTGCCAACTGGTCAGTACACTGCTTGCTGCTGTTGTGTGCCCTTCGAAGCAGGTCATCTAACTTGGGTAGGGTTCTTCACAACTCGTCATTCACACCATTCATCGCCGTCTTCCTCCACGCCATCGCATCAAGCAGCCTCAGCGACGTGGCCCTCCTGGAACAGGTTGTTGAAACTCTAAAGCGCGCTCGAAAGGGTCATGCAGGGACCGAGAAGCTCTTTCAAATCTGCGCGACATTGGCAACACTTGCCAGGAGGATGGTAGAGGCCCGGAACTCGTGTGTCGGAACGTACGACCAAACCACAGATTCGCTCCAAATCGCTGGTGTATCAGAGGCCATACCTCCGAGCTGGTCAGACGTTCTCGCTGATGTATCAGGCCAGCATCCAGATGCCGATGATCTTTATGGATGGGAGAATAACGACATGTCCTCCATTCTGGCTGACTGGATTAATGGGCAGCCTCCTGCGACAGATGTGTTTGGTATGGATTTTGAATGATACCCAGCGGTCGAGCCGTTCATGAAATCGAGGGGGCAAGATGGCCCAGCACTCAGAGGTCATTGTGTAATGTGGCATGGGATATGATGCCTCTATTGTGCGGCAATTACTGTGGGTAGTATTGTGTTGGCCTGATTTACCCTTTGGAGGCATGAGAGGGTTAGAAGAAACCGATAATGAAATCAAGAAGGGAGGAGAAGGTAGTCGATCGTCAGGCAGAGGATGGGGGTCATGGGCTTCGCCAGCTGGGACACTTCAAGTGCCGGAAGAGTATGTATCTATATGAACTGCTTCTTGCTCCTTCGAGGGCGAGTTGCTTCCGAGACAAAAAAAAACATGTCCCCCCCCCCCCCCCCCGCCGCCCCCCCCCCCCCCCCCGCCGCCCCCCCCCCCCCCCCCGCCGCCCCCCCCCCCCCCCCCGCCGCCCCCCCCCCCCCCCCCGCCGCCCCCCCCCCCCCCCCCGCCGCCCCCCCCCCCCCCCCCGCCGCCCCCCCCCCCCCCCCCTCACATTTTTGATCTTATGGCCTATTATTAACAGCCAGAATGTACATCTATTTAATAGAGGGATGGAAGCTCAGGCAGCAAAAAACATGGGCCATGGATAGAGCTGCCTTGTGGTGTCAGCAAAAAGGGCCGAATTTACTCGTCAGAACAGGGCATCCATCCCCTTTGATTGTGGTTACAAGCAGGATAATATGGCGAGATCGTCTTCCGGCGCCAAAATCGACACTCGGCCAAGAAATCCGTCCCACAGATCGGCCGGCCGGGATGATGGGCCCGCGGGGCCGTTGAAACCGAGTCGTCGAGGAGGTCCATGCTGTCATCTCTGCCTGGTCAGGCAGAAGAATAATAACCACGAGGGGGTTCCATCAACCAGGCATCCCTTAACAACGAGTCGCGTCGTCATGGACAATCCCCCGGCTGGGCATATAAATATTATGGCGTTGGCGTTGAGCCGGTTGGGTTTCCCACCCACCAACCAACAAACTGAATTTGCACTCAACAATAAGGCCATAAAATCCAGAGTCTTGTATTTCATTCGTCCTCCGTCAATATTATCGCGATTTGTGTTTGACACATTTTCTCCAGAAGCCCTAGCCAGTCTCCCAAATTATTCAGCACATCATGTCGGTACGTTTGTGCTTTCCCCTCCTTAACGGCGCACAATCTCTAACAGAACGGACTCCGTCCAGTCTGGATCCGGGTATGTTCCTACAAGGCCCAAGCCTCAGCGCCTGGTAGACAGGGCAAGCCGTGCTCGTGTTGCTAAATGATCTTACCCCAGTGTCACCGTGGAACCGGAATGTGTGGCCGCAGTCAATGAACTCCGCTCCTCGCGACGGCCTGACAAGCCCAAGTTTGTCATCTTCAGGATCACCGACGATCAGCAGGCTGTCGTGGTCGATGAAAAGTCCTCCGAACAGGATTACGAAACCTTTCGCCAGAAGCTCGCCTCGGGTGTTGATGCGTCAGGGAGACCGGCGCCTCGCTACGCAGTCTACGATGTAGACTACGACCTGGGGGAGGATGGCAAGAGGTGAGGCCTCACTATCAACATTTTCTCTCGTGCTCATATAGGATTTCAAGGACGAAAACAATCTTTATCTCCTGGGTTCCGGACAATGCCCCAATCAAGGTAACTAACTCCCTTTCTTGCTCCGGGGTTTGTACGAGGCTGTACCAGGCATGACTGATGGCTCTGACTAGCTTCGGATGATCTACGCGAGCACCATGGAGTACTTGAAGAAGGCACTGAACCTCGGCATATTTGTCCATGCGGACAGCCAGGACGACATTGAGTGGGAGGCCATTCTGAAGGAAGCCAGCGGAGGCAAAGCTTGATTGGGCGTGCGTTTGATGCGGATGATCAATGCTGGCCCAGTAGGGCTTTGAGATTGTGTTCCAGAGTCCAGACACTCAAAGTTGTTGTTATTTTCGCGCACCATTGTTCAATTCACTACTCCCTGCACCTGACTGCGAAAAAAGAACATCTACCATCTCTCCAATGACACAAAGAGCCAGTGTACGAAGTGGTTGCGTTCAAGTGGGGGCTGACGGCTCCTTTATGCCGAGCGCAGTACGGCTCCGTTCCAACATCGGAGCCGCCCCCATTCAGATGATTGATTTGCATCCCGCAGTTGAGCGACTACGAAATAGAGGCACGGAGTCTCCAATGGCAGTCGAAGAATGCGTGCTCCCTGGGTTTGCGGGCAGCTGATCGCTGGTTGGAAATATTTCCAGAATCAGACAACTTGCACATCGCCATCAAACTGCTTGGCCAGGGCTTCATCAGCAGGAAGTATTCTCGATATGATCTAAACGACAATTTAAATTGCCCTCCAAGGTCTTCGAGAGAACAAATCTAAGCTATATTGTTTGGGTTGCCATGCTACTACATAATTATTCGTGATGGAACCATCGAGACGCCTGCGGTGTGGTGCGGAGCCGCAGGCGCATATAGACATCGACAGGGTGGCACTGCAGCAGTGCATCGTGGGGCGGACCCGGGGTAGCATCCGGCAGAATTAATTTACCCCAGACCATCAAGGTTGGGGTAGGGCTGAATGGGAACATCAAGGCCAGACCTGGTCCGACGCCCTCGGAGGTTCATGTTGGGCGAGGCCAGGGCCATGCATTGAATTTGGAGACGAGGGATCTGCTTTCACCAGCGCCACCAACCTGCCGACCAGAATCTCCTTTAACACATCTTGACTTAACGGTGGCCTCCCGCTTCCACGGTCGTCACAAAGCAAGGGTGCAATTTCATGCTGGTTCTCGACACCTTGGCATTGATGGACCCCTGTTGCCAGGCTGCGGATCCGGATGATGACGGGGGATGCCCCCATTTCCCCACCATCTTGAATTGGAACAGAGCCGCTTAGTATTTCCAAGGATGGAGTGGGCATTGAAATTAACCTGGTATAAAGAGTAAAGATGACCTCCGCTCTCAACGGTTTCCCTAGCCAGACAACCGCTCCGAGTCTCCAGATTGGCACCCATCCTCCACAATGGCTCAACCACCAAAAAAGTTCGGCGTCGTCCTCTATCAAGGCTTCCAGCTCATCGATGTCTGCGGCCCCATCGACGTCCTGAACGTCCTCACAACCCATGTTGAGGGCATCTCCTTGTCGGTCGTGTCAGAGAGCCTCCAGCCCACCTCGACCTTTCCCAAGACGTGGCCGGACAAGATGGGAATGCCGCCCTTCACCACCTCCCAGCTCCTGACACCCACACACACCTTTGAGAGCGCTCCGCAGCTCGACGTGCTCATCATCCCCGGCGGGATGGGCTGTTTTGACCCTGACCCTAACAACGCCAGCCAACCCAACCCGGAAATGGTGAACCCGATTATCCAGTTCATCCTGAAGCAGTATCCCGGACTTGAGTATCTCGTCACTGTGTGTACCGGCTCTGGCATTACCTCACTGTCCGGACTGCTGGATGGCAGGAAAGCGACCACGTTCAAGGGAGCCTGGAAGGTCATCCCGGCGTGGCGCCCCCAGGTCGACTGGGTGCCCAGCGCTCGGTGGGTGGTGGATGGGAACATCTGGACCTCGTCTGGAGTGTGCTCGGGAATTGATCTCATGTTTGGGTTTGTGAAGGACGTTTACGGAGAGAAAATCGCACAGGACATTGCGGTGTGGATGGAGTATCAGAGGCACCAGGACCCAACCGTCGATCCTTTTGGAATTGAAGAGAAGTAAGAACGTAGAATGGATTTTTTATTTTACTTCTTTTTATTCTTCTTCATGCAGTGGATATCATGTTTACCAAGATCGAGTCAGAATTAGTAAGCTTCTCGTGATGTAATTCACAATGGTGTTGAAGATTTGCTGAATAGAGAAGGTGTTAGCTTCAGGCCAATGACAGGGGGGTGGTGAGACTATTGAGACGCCGTCCAAGCCACCACCGTCAAGTGAACCACTCGTGGCCGACGAATAAAGTTAGCGGATTAGCTGCCTCCAGCCTCCCTCTAATACGTGACCTGCCTCGTTTCACTTCTCAGCAACACCATCATGTCGTCTGAAGACAGCACCGAGTGCGCGCTCAACACGACAGAGTGCATCCTAAAGGCCGTCGCGAGCATCCTCAGCGAGGTCCAAGACCAGAACAATGAGTACAACTGGGACCCGGTCACGTTCGCCTTCACCGCCGTCATCGGCCTCATCGCCCTCGTCTTCGCCGGCGTGGCCACCGTCCAGGCCCTCCTCGCCGCCGGGCCTGGGCGCATCAAGTCGGGCGCATACGCCATTGGTCCCTGGGCGCGGCTCAACATGCAGAGGTTCGACTGGGTCGAGATGAGGTTCCTGACGACGTCATACACGCCCGTGCTCATGGAGAGCGCCATGTGGAACTCCGAGTGGGAGACGGCCGACGAATCTCGCATGACGCCCGCAGGCCTCTGGAGGGTCAACGATGATACTCAAGACTCGGAGACGCTGAAGAAGGGCTTGGCCAGCTACTTCCCCGCGACCTGGCTCGCCCTCCTGACCAGCCTCGGTCTCGACGAGACAAGCATATGGAAGACCAAGTCCACTGGAGCTGACTACGTGCCGTCAGAGTTCTCTACCGTCCCTGCATATGGCTCGGTCGGGTTCGTCGTGACTCTGGCCATGATCCTGTCGGATGGCGAAGGGCGGCTCTTCATCGAGCCAGAGTCCAGGCTCCCAATGGTGCAGAGCAGCTCCTATAATCTCGCCTTCCGTCAGCATCCGCTGCTAGGCGCTGTTGGATTCTTCGAGATGTACGACGCCAGGGCCGTCTCAGCCAAACGACTAGATCCGTTAGAGATTCGGGACCGAGTCTCGCACGCCTACGGGTACATGGATGTTCTGGCGGAGAGGGGCGAGCAGGCGAAGCTCGACCAGCAGACGTACATGAGATGGCACACGATGGGGCCTCGTTGGAATCACATCTACGAGAAATGGAGTCGCCAGGTGGCAGATGAGCTCTTATCGGAATGCAAGTGCAAGGACGAGGACGCTCTTCCGAGCCAGCGATGCTGCGGATCGTCACCAGGCCCTTGGCCGTGTTGCTGCGAGTTCTTCGAGCATTGCCGAGGCTGCTGCCCCGATCTTGGAACAGATGGGCCCTTGTATCTCCTCACGGCCAACGCCCCAAGCCGTCCCCCACTCTTCTTTCCTCACAAGAAAGCCAGGCTGCGGGAGAAGCTCGACCTGCTGCTCCTCCAGAGTCGATTCTGGGCCCTGAAAGCTTCTGGCTACCTTGACTTGGACCCCGAATCACCCAAAAAGTTTGCCAAAGATGAGAGGTTTCTGACCGAGAAGGCGGTATCAGCGGCCACGAGGATGCTTCAAGGGCCGGCCAAGTGGTTCCGAGTAGGACGAACCGCGTACGAGCTCTGCTCGGCATTCGTTGCCGGGGTCTCGACCGACCACCCAGATTACTGGAACGACCGGCGGCAAACGCAGATCATCTTGCAATGCGAGATATCAAACATTGACGAGTGGCTGAGGTCGCTTGGGCCCCTCCATCTCTGCAGACGGATGACGCTTGTTGTCATCGGACTTGGAATACACCAGATGATCAATGGCATCCAACACCCCCAGGGCGATGCGGCCACGACGATAGACAAGGGCAAATTTGAATCTTCTGCGCTGCACGATAAGCTACGAGACTTTGTACAGGCTTTTGATGAGCCCAACAGCCGCGGCTATCTCTTTTCAGGACCGTTCAACTACTTCTCGCTGGATATTCCACGACGGCCCAGTGACGCCGGCTCAGACGTGCCCAGCGATCCCTACCTCGAAATGCTCCTCGAGTGCTTCCCTGAAGACTATGCCGACTTTAAAATCCTGAGGAGGGACGTTTTTGACGCTCTCGTCAAGGTACGGGAACGCTGGGAAACGAGGGAGGCGGAGGACGGGCAGGAGGGCATAGACAACGGCAAGGCACGACGTCGTCGGGTTTGGCAACTGCCCAACGACAACCAGCATCCTCTGGATGACTTGCTGATATACCGTGCGGTTCTGGTGGCCCTTCTCTACTCGCTGGCTACCGACAGCAGCGATTTGGTCAGGGATGAGTACTACCAGCTGGTCGTCCCACTCATGTAACGTCCCGATAGCCAGGTAAGTCTAAAGGGGGTGAAGCCAAAATGGTACAGGGTGTAATTTTATGGTTTCTAGGGTCGCTGTACGAAATAGAAGATCCAGGTATCTAGGTAGATCATTCCCTCTGCGTCTCGGTCCCTGCTGCTTGTACCCCAGGAATTATCCGCGGCCGCCTTCACCAATGGTCCAACTAGGCCTCAGACTGCTTCCCCTGTTGAAACATGGAGGTCTCGTCTCTAGAAGTGACTGGAATCCTCCGACCCCTAACTATTAACTTCCATCCTCCGGCACTTGGCTTCAGGCCCGCCCAAAGGCCATTAGACGGGAAGGGGAGGCCAAGAACATTCAGGACTGTTCCTGATGCCCAGGGTAGACTAGACTGAGTTTGAATGGCTTGTAGACATGATTCATCACATACAGCTTGTCAGCAGGCAACCCTAGATGAGGCTGACAGTAGCGTCGTACGTCCACCGGGAGGCAATGCGCCGCTTGGCCAGGCGCCCCTTGGGGGCTTGAATAGGTATTGAGCCCGTGCTGTCTCATTTGTCATTCTTGTCCTATGTCCTGTTTCATTTTTATGCCCGTTCATGCACTATTATCATAACGTATCATCCCACCAGCAACGATTCGTCATCTGGGCTGAAGTTGCAGCGTTCATGTTTGGCTATCCAAGAAAGACCATCGGTCCAACCTGTCTGCCCTCGGTACGTTGATCAAGTCCAGGTACAGCACAGACATCTTGATGTTATAAACAATACCGTGAAATAGAACAATATCGTGAAAGAGAACAATATCGTGAAAGAGAACAATGAACGATTACGCTGAGTGGGTGTCGTCTGAACACTGAAAGCCTGCATTTCTCATAACTAGCACCCTCAGCCACCAAGATCGCTTTCCCTTAAATACTTGGCCATCCACCCACCTTCTAGAATCTGAAATCTTCCTTTCCCAACACCTACATCTATTTTGTCAACCAAAATCTTTTCATACAACGCCAATCCAACCATCAGCCATCGCTCACAACCCGAGTCCACAACACATACTCGCCACTCTTTTTCATCCACATCGACACCAAGCCTTTTTTTTTCTTCCTTTGAACCAAAATGTCCGGCACTCAGTCAACCAGAACCGCCAAAGGCTGGCCAGCTTCCGCAGCCTTGTTAGATAAGCTGGCAGAGCTTGGCATCCAACTCACTAACTTGGACGAGAGTATCAAGCCTCTTGTTGCCCGAGCCAACCAAATCCAACTTGACCTCGACTTCTTCAAGCACTGCCGGGAAAGGGGGAAGGGCTATCTAGCTCAGGACCCGCCTACCCAGTCCCGGTTCTCGGGGATCATTGCTGATACCGAGTACGACCTGGCTGAGTTCCTGAAGGAGCTTCCCGCTGAGAGTGAGGCCGCCCGTAAAGACCCTACGACAGTGGAGAGACCGTGGGATCTCTATGTGTCTCAAGGGGGGACTTCTGCACGAAAATCTCTCGACACAATGCACCATTCTCTTCTACTAAACATGGGCCTGGTGCTCCTTGCCACCCTGTGACAACAGGAAGCTACCCGGTCCATCCGAGCATCCAACCGAGGCACCGCAGCCTTGTATCAGGGACTCCGAGTAAGATCTCCCATCAACGCCATATGACCGGCTTCGGAGAAGTCGGCGAAAGCGGTTGAACAAGCTGAAGGAGAACCACCAAGTACGAGAGGGGGGGGGGG
>JAVIXY010000019.1:32857-83796 GCA_033030565.1 Fusarium nematophilum
GGCAGCAAGGTAGTCGCGGGCCTCACCCCCCCCCGGCCCAGCTGCACATGTACCAAAGGAAGCGCTTACCTTCTTTTCTGTGTTGGTTTCTGTACATCTCATTCTCTTGACACTTACTTTCGGGCGATGAGCATCGCGAACGCGAGTCAGACATGTCTCGTAAATTGAACCTCAGCATTTACCCTAACATAATTCCTCTCCCTCCGACAGGAGCGGGCGTTCCTCGTCATCCGACAAGAAGGGACCTGCGTCCTCTCTAGGAGTTGTCTTCAGCCATCGCTGCGGACATATCTTGGTCAGCCGTCCACGTACACCTAGTTGAGCCAGGACGCCCGGCTGGGTGCTGCCAGCCCGCTCCTTTGGGGCCGGGGGGTGGACGCCGTACCTGGCATCCTCGATCTCCTGGACGATGTCCTGAAACGCCTCTAGTTGGGAACCAAGCGGCCCCAACAGGTCCAAGACCTTGCAAAAGTCGATGCTAGTCGCATTTACATACAATTTCAGGTGCTTCTCTAACTTGGCGAATTTCTTCTCCGTGTTATCAATCGTCACATTGAGCCTGTTCTTTAGATGCTCCGGTACCTTCCATCTCAGCTGGGCCTCTTTGAGACGACCTGCCCAGAAGTAGCAGTCATCAAGTGCCTTGGAAATATCCAATCTGATCTCGGGCTTGATGGAATGCGAAAGTTGCCAGTATGCAAAATCAACTGCCGAGAGTATGCGGTATGCAGGCTCGAGATTGACGGCGTCAGCGAATGTGGGGGGACCCATAATGAGGCCAGGCGATGATGTCCAGTTAGTTAGGCAATTATGATGAGCTGTTTGTTATATTGTTGTACTTGGTGTGTTTTCTTATGAGCCGTGTCTTTTTGCGCCTGGGTGTGGTTCTCGCTGCGTGAGAGCAGGATCGCAGGTGGTTTAAGTAGGCAGTCGTTTCTCCAACCTCGATATACTGCCTACGACTGTTCATTTAACAATACAGATGTTCCGGTCTCGAGGTGGCCCTCCTATTGACTTCTTTATCATCAACCTCAATCCCGGGCCTCCGCGCGGCCTGGGCTCGTAAGGAAATTCGCTGTTCTGGTCATCACTAGCAGACGGTCCACGTACTTGAACACAGCATATCAAGAACACAAACCCATTCCAGACGCAGTTTTTCGCATGAAAGCCATCTGGGGCTCCTTTTTTTTTTTCTGGGCGAGGGGCAGGACGAACGTGAGCCAGACATGCATATCATATTGAACCCGGGCGCTGGCTCGAATACCATTCCTCCAACGACGACGAGAGGCCGTATGCCCGGTATGTCGTGCCCTAATACCTTAGCCCTCTGCCTTTACCCCGCAACTTATCCTTGAGTTAGCCCTCTGCGGTCCTTCTCCTCCAAGACGCGGACGTTCTTGTCGATCTTGAAGTTCTCCCGGTTCTTGTTCCCTCTGAAGGCATACTTTTCGAACTCGTCGGCTCTCCGTCGCATGGTCTCGATGGTTCGATGGATCCACCAGGCCAGCTCCGGCAGAGGGCGCAGGTATGCTTCCCTCATGTCCCGAAAGACCAAGGCATGGTCGAGATCATCCAGGACCTGGATATAGAGTGCCATGAGAGCCTGGCGTCTAATGGCCAGGCTTTCTGGCAGGAAGAAGGCGAGAGAACAAGCAGTTGGCCAATGAGCCGGTTTATAAAATAATATCTCGTGGGGAAGCCATTTATGGCTTGACTCGGACGACGTGGTGTGGGGGTAGAAGCTTTAACTTACTTTAAGGTAGCCAAGGCCGCAAGGTGCAAGGCAGTAGTAGCCTGCCTCAGCCCCCAGCCCAACTGCACATTCCTCTCGGCGATCTACCAAAGAAAGCTCTCTCTTTGTTGTGTCTGTTTTTGTTGCTGTACAGGTCATTCTTTTGATACTTGTTCACACTTACCTCTGGGCAATGTGCATTGCGAGCCTGAGTCGCACATGTCTCTTGAATTGAGTCTAGACACTGACGCTACATGTAATATAGACTTCACTCCTCTTACCACAAGGGGCCGTTCACGGAATCTCCCCGGTCGCGTTTTCATCATCCAGTGCCGTCGTCAGTCCCTGGTTCCGCAACATCCTCCCGGAGCGCCGTCTTCCGCATTCGATGCCGACTCACCCGTCTACATAACCGAGTCAAGGCAGACGGCGGCTTTTCCTGGACAATACCCTGTGTCTCAAATATCATGGTCTGAAGCGACTTGAGTTGGAAAACGAGCGATTCCAACTGATCCAGGATGTTTGACTCCTTTGTCTGATCCATCTCGGCCAGTTCTTCATCCACATCTAGAAGCTTGTCTACTTTGTTGAGACTCATTTGCGTTTTGCGAATAGCGCACTGGAGCTCCTCGAGCGAGCTCAAAACTTCGGCCTTATTCTCCAGGATCAACTTGGTCTCTTCGAGAGCATCCATGACCCACCAGAAACGCATGGCTACCTCGGCGAAACAGCCACTGTCCCCCTCACGTTTACAAAACTCCCAGATCCTCGGGAATAAATACTCGAGAGACTCACTGAGCTTCACGTACGAAGACGAGGGGCGAAGGTCGCTTTGCTCGGCATTGTCGATGACAATGGATGGAGGGGGATCCATGATGAGACTGGGTGATGATGGCTCAGGTAGCAGGTGGTGATATGACCTGTTTCTTGGGAGTAGTTAGTAGTCTTTGCTGTGTTTCTGTGAATCGAGTCTTGCCAGATGAGTATCTGTGTGTATTTCTAGCTACTTGGGAGAAGGATGGCGGGCTGTTCAAGTACCCAGGCAGTCGATTCTCAAACCTCATGTTAACACACCGCCCATAACTATTGTTGAACAAGACCGGTGTTCAGGTCACGGATTACAGCCCCATTGAATCCTGGGCCTCCATGCGGCCAGGGCTCGTAAGGAAACTCGCTGTTCTGGTTTATCACTAGAGACCCCAAACAAAGCATATCAAGAACCCAGGCGCATTTCAGACGCAGTATTTCTTATGAAAGCCATCCGGGGCTCTTTATTTCTAAGCCATTTGCATCGCCAATGTGAGCCAAACATCAATGTCAGATGAAAACTCTTTGGGGATGTGGTTGGTGGAATCAGCAATCTTTCCTGTGCACCGAGTACAACGGACTATCTTTGTTTCCGCTATCACGGGCTCTGCCAGGGACCGCGGCAAGTCCGTTCCCTCGATGAGATCGGGACGGGCCAAGTAGGGCTGCACCTACGTATTTCACCCATGGAGAGAAATCGTGGAGAAACCTGGGCTAGTGCGGCGCGATGCAACCAGGCGATCGATATGACGTTACCGCCAGCATGCTCCGTCGCCACGATTGGCTCTGCCCAGCACTCGACCTCACTCGCCACGCACCCATCATCTGGGAAAGTGTGGCTGGGAAAACCTGGAATCGCGGCTGCTGCAACGTCATCCCGGTAGAGATTACGAATATGGAAGTTTGTTTGGACTCGGGGCTTTATTACTGCTGTCTTTTCCCTGCCTGTTGAGTTACATTTGACTGCCAGTGCAAGAGAATCTACAAAAATTGGTTCAAGATGCCTCGAACACTGCTGCTCTGCTTCATCCACGGGTTCAAAGTACGCAGTCCCCATGCCATGTCCAAGCCCGATCAATACTAACTGCCAATAACAGGGAACCGACGATTCGTTTTACGACTTTCCATACGTATGTGGCCCCGGATGACCAGAAATGCAGTGCTAACACCTCCAAAGGATCTGAAAAAGTCGGTCGCCAAGCTGCTCCCAGACGACAAGGTTGAATCCGTCGTCTACCCCCAGTATGAGACGACTGGTGAATTGTCCCAGGCCTCGGAGGCCTTCCTCGAATGGTACGCCCTCAGGCATCATGAAGCGTAAGGAATGCAGACCCATCGCTAACACGGCACAGGCTCAAGGAACGAGTCATGGAGATCCGAAAAGAGCACTCCGAGAAGCCATGGCCAGCTCACGACAGAGACGTCGGCGTCGTCCTCGTTGCTCACTCCATGGGGTATGTACATCCTTTGAAGTTCGTCTCACAAGCTCTTAACTGACCTTGACAACAGAGGCTTTGTGGCAGCAGACACCCTCTTCCTGGCCCTCAACGACCGATCTGCCAACGCAACTGACGACAGCCTCATCTTCCCCCTGATCCAAGGCATCCTGACATTCGACACCCCCTACAACGGCCTCGCCCGCTCCATGTTCGTCTACGGCGCCTTCTCCAACTACCAAAAGGTCAACAGCGTCTTCAACGTCATGACCGCCCTCTCTGCCGCCGCTCCCGCAGGCCTCGCCCGCCTGAGTGCCCGTCGTGCGGTGGCCTCCTCATCCGCCGCCGCCACGACGCGGGGCCCCCAGTGGAAGACGTGGCAGCTTGTGGCCGTCAAGACTGGCACCGTCGGCGCCATCGCCGCCGGGGGCGTCGCGGCGTACATGAATCGCGAGGCCATCATCAAGGGCATGCGGAGCGTCAAGAACCTGAACAAGGAATCCGTCGTCGAGGGGTACCGCCAGAGCATGGACGCCCTCGGCCAGGGCCTCGCGTACATCAACCGTGGAAACGTTGGAAAGTCATTCGCCTGGCTTTCCGATCACTTCACGTTTGTGGGCGCCCTGCTCAGGCAGAAGGAGCTCAACCGCCGGCTCCAGCGCATGGGGGCCCTCAAGGGCGTCGGCATCCACGACTTTTACTGCTCCCTCGGCGAGAACGGCTACTGGAGCGGAGGCTACTTTGTCCCCGAGAGGACCTTCTGCGCTGTCCCAGAGGAGAGCCACTCGGCGTACCCGCTGTTCGCCAGGTGTGTCATGCCGAGGGCAGAGGATGAGATCGAGGCACACGTAAACATGTTCAAGCCGGAGAAGCATAGGGGCTATGATGAGATGACCAACAAGTCTGCTGAGCTGGTCAAAGAATGGTTCCTCTGCGAAGAGAACATTGTCGATGATCCTCAGTTCCGCGAGACACCGCCCGAAGAAAAGGCCGAGGTCGAAACGGCAAAGGAAATCCTCGAGAAGGATCCAGGCCAGCTCGAGGAAGAGGGAGAGGCGGCGAGTGCAGAAAAGGGGGAGAAGAGCGACGAGCTTCCGGACGAGTCCCCCATCGACATCGCGGCTGCTGCATCCTTGGTCCCTCTGCCGGACGACGCAGGAGATCTCGTCGGAGACGCCAGCACCGAAGACGTCGATACACCGGAGAAGCGAAAGTACTTAAACTACCTGTTCGGCGTCGCCCAGCAAGCGGGCACGGGTCTCAGCGATGTCAAGGGCTGGTTGCCCAACAAGATGCCTCACATGCCGAATATGCCAAACATGCCCAGCATGCCGACCATGCCCAAGGTCCCCAGCTCAGTTTCCTCCCTGGGCCAGGTTTCCATGCCGAGTGTCAGGCTTTTCTCAAAGAAGGATGGCGAGGCGCACGGTGAGGGAGGAAAAGAGGCCGAGCAGAAGGCCCCGGAGGTGGACCAGGTAGAGGAGGCCAAGGGCGTTCCTCCAGAGGGCGAGCAAGCCGAATCGAAATCCGGTTAGAGAGCAATGGTCGTCTTTGTTGTTTGCGATGCGTCGGATTGGCTGGGTTATTGGCTGTGTTCTGTAATGCTTGAAACAATAAGAAAAGGTCTACGGAGGCACCTTTCAAAAGTTTTGTCCTGCCAAGGCGCTAAAGGGGGCACCCTAGTAAGCCACAAAATAACAGGAAACCGCGGTCAGGACCTTCCCCGCCCAAATTATATGGTGATCTTCCTCATCAGCTCTTCCTTTCCTTTCTATCGCTTCTTAGGCTCCCTAGCTATGGCCCCAAATACGGATATCGCGACCCGGGCTCTCGTCGTGGCACTCAAAGCCCCCTGCAGCGGCAAGCTGACTGAAGAGGTTGCTGCTATCACAGGCCTATCAGTCCGTCAGGTCAATCGAATCTATGCCCGTGCGATTGAACGAGGGTTTGACCCTAACCTGCGACCTATCGTTATTCGAGATAACCACCTTCGCGATGCCCCTCGATCCGGCCGACCGACGAAGCGTATAGAAGAGGCTTAGCAGTAGGTCCTTGCCAAGGTACACCGTGACCGCTATGGAAGGGAGAAATCATGTGCTGATATCGCTGGCGAGCTTAGCTTAGCAGGTCACGACCTTTCTGCCGTAACGGTTTGGCGTATCCTCAAGGCTGCTGGCTTCCGCAAGACTAAGCCGACGAGGAAGCCTGGATTGACGAAGAAGATGCGGAAGGAACGCCTAGCGTGGTATGAGGCTCATAGAGATTGGTCTCTTAATAACTAGAAGAACGTGATGTAGTCTGACGAGACCTCTGTTATCTTGCTTTACCGCCGCGGAGGCTATCGCGTATGGAGACGGGCCGATGAATGCTTCCTTCGTAGCTGTATTCGAGAGAGATGGAAGGGTGCTAGCGAGTTTATGTTCTAGGGCGCCTTTTCTTACGATAAGAAAGGTCCTTCTCATTGCTGGGGCCTAGAGACCGCGAAGGAGAGGCAGGAGGCAGATTGGCTGCTTGAGGAGGTTAATAAGAAGCTCGAGCCGATTCTCAGGGAAGAGTGGGAGCTTATAATAGGTGTGCGAAGGCTAGGCTTACGAGCCCTGCCGGGTAAGAAGCCTGAGTGGAAGTGGAAGAAGGCAACTGGCAAGCTAACGAGGGGATCAGGGAAAGGGATCGACTGGTGGCGATATCAGCAGACGATCTTACTGCCGAAGATGCTTCCTTTTGCAAAGGAATGTGCCAAAGAGAGGCCCGGCACGGTCGTACAGGAAGATAAGGCTCCTGCTCAGTCATCACGCACAGCAGCGTGTGTATGACCTCCACGGGGTCTCGCGGCTGCTTTGGTGTGGGAATTCGCCTGACCTTAACGCTATTGAGCCGGCCTGGCCGTATTTGAAGAGGGTAACTACTAAGAAAGGCGCCCCAAAGAGTCGGCAGGAAGCTATTCGCGTCTGGGAGGCTGCTTGGAAGGAGCTGCCGCAATAGAAGATCTAAGCCTGGATAGAGAGAATACCCTTACATATGCAGAAAATCATTGAATTAGAAGGAGGGAATGAATACAAGGAAGGCAGGGGTATTTCCTAGTAAAAAGAGAGGTTTGGAGGTACCTTTATTGCTTTGGGTATAGTGCCCATTTTAGCGCAGGACAAAACTTTTGAAAGGTGCCTCCGTAATGATGGTTATAAAGGGCTTCTTTCAAATCGATATGTGAAGGGGCCGGATCTGTTATTGATCCGGTCCCATTGAGGATCAAGATTTAATCCCGGCATTGAGCATTAACACCCACTTAAATCCTTCCACGCATGCTGCACGCACATGCACCCCCAAGCACCGTCTTACTTCCCTCTACCATGGGACTATCCCCCATCGCAGCTTTTATCAACAGCCGCGTCCAGGTCCTAATAAGGACGGATCACTCTGTCATATATACCGACAAGGCTAAACCGAACGTCGTTCTGAAGGCGGAAACTATATGGATCGACGGCAAGCCCTACGGCCCGCCATCAATGGCAGCGCAGACCAACTCTGACCTCTGCCGTGAGCACGACATCTACATGGCTGTCGGTGGCCACCAGCACATCACGAGATGCTTCAGCCTCGTCCACGACGATAACGGCAATGCCATCGCGCTAAAGCTTGAACGTGCGCATAAGGGCAATCTGCGGCACTTCATTGAGCAAACCCCAGAGATCCCCTCGATGCGCCGGCGCTTGGAGATGGCTGCCACCCTTGCTAAGAGCGTCGCATACCTCCATTCCCGTGGCGTCATCTGGGGAGACCTCTCCACTCGGAATGTCCTTGTCTTCGAGGACGATAGCCTTAAGATCTGCGACTTTGCCAGCTCTACTCTCGAGAATGTGTATCCTGAATTCGGGATCCACACATACGAGCCGAGCTATTGTCCTGCCTTGCCAGAGGACGAAGTACTCACATTGTCCGAGATGCAGCGGGAGTTGTACGCCCTCGGGTCAGCTGTCTACGAAATCACCACGTGGAAACGCCCGTACGCAGAAACCAGCGGTGACATTTGGGACATTATTGAGAGTGGCACGATGCCCGTCATAGCGGACAACAATGTGGCTCGCGGTATTATCACGCGATGCTGGAACTTTGAATACGACTCGGCACGGGCCGTCGCAGATGACTTGGCCACGATCCTCGGGAAGCTAATGAAGGAATGAATCAGTTCACACGGGATATGACCACGGCGTGAAGCAGACATTCTTCTTATATCGACATGCCACCGCAGTCTTCTCTCTATAAAAAGAACAAGCCCAAAGGTAGAGATCACGAGGCATCACCCAACGGCCCTCCGGCCTTTTCTCCCTCGCCAGCTGAACCGCCCTCCTCCTTGGCCCTTCCGTCGCTGGTCGCCTCCTCCATGTTCTCGCTGCGTCGAACCTCCAGGGGCGCGATCGTCACCTGGGGCGCGTAAAAGGTCTTGCTGAGATGAAGCTTCTCCGGGGGCACAAAGACGTCGAACCAGCGGGGCACGATGAATCCACAAGCGATGAGAAACATGACCGCATGAAAGGTGGCAAAGGCAAAGATGTGCAGGGGGTCCTGACGCTTAAGGTAGAAGGCCGGATACGCAAACGAGACGACGATGGCGAGGATGGGGGCCGAGACGTAGCGGAGGACGACGCCCCAGAAAATCGGAATACCCCAGTCCTTGCCTGTTGCGATGACAATGTTCAAGTCTCGGCGAAGCTGATTGCCCTATGACATGTTAGGATGCTGTTGGGCATGTAGGTTTGTACACGTACCGAGTAGAATGACAGCCACCACAGCTTGGTGAGCCACTTATTCCGACCCCAAAACCTCGGGGCTCCAAAGTCGGGCGTCTTGGAGAGCAAGATGGCGACGACGTTTGTCAAGACAAATATTCCGAATCCCGTGCCCGCGCCGGCTTCGGGTCCTGCAGCCTGACCGACAGCGACGCCCAGGACCATGTACAAGATATAGCCGATGCTGTATACCAAGTATCCAACCAGCCCGACCTGCCCGACGACATCCGTGTATCGGTAGAGGGTGATCGAGCAGACACACTCGGACCAGACCACAAAGATCGGGCACAGGTTGTTGATCCAGGTATCTACCGCATCCAGCAGCCAGAATCCAAACTGGGTGCAGTAGAGAAGAGAGAGAAGGAAGGCAGCGACGATGATGGCTGAGCAGATGGGCGTTTCGTGGGTATTTCCTGGCCCAGCCGCAGTCACAGATGAGGGTGACCAGCGACTCGACGAGAGCAAAAGCAGAGCCGAGACCGAGCACAGCGAGGGCGAAGAAGAACAACACGGACCAGACGTTTGACCCGGGCATCTCGGCGAGCGCAAGAGGGTAGGTGAGGAAGCCGACGGTGAAGGTGCTGAGGGAGACGTCCGAGTCGTCTGGCGAGTATGCCAGGAAGCCGATGACGCCAAAGACGGCGAAACCAGCCACGATCTCGTACATGGAGTTGCAGCTCGCGATGATGAGCGCGTCCTGGACAGTGTTGGCGTACTTGCTATTGTACGAGGCGTAGACGTAAAGTACCCAAAGCCAACGCCGATCGAGAGGAAGATCTGCCCGGAAGATCCTTGCCATATGTCGCCATTCCCGAGTCTCCAGCCATTCCACTCGGCAAAATAGTACTTGATGCCCTCAGACGCGTTGGGGAGCGAGACGGATCGCCCGAGGATGATGATCAGCATGACGACGGGGAGCCCAATGGTGAAGTAGACGACTCTGCCGGTGATGCCGATGCCCTTGAACATGCACAGCCAAACGAGGAACCACATGGAGGCGCACCATCCGACCGTCTCGCCAACCAGGCCCCTCCCTAGGTACTCGACATAGCCAGACGACGACGTGGGCGCGATGGGATCCAGATTGGCGATCACGTCCTCCATGTAGAACTCTCTGCCACACCCGGTCCACGGCAGCGGGCTCTGGAAAGACGCCCGGAATTAGTGCAGGACCCACGCCAGGATCGGGACGTAGTAGGTCGCGACGATGAAGCCGGTCATGATGACGGTGAGGCCGAGGCCCTTGGTGTGCTTGTTGATGCCATTGAAGGCGATGACCACGCTGCCACGATACGCCTGGCCGATAGAGATCTCCAGGATGAGAGTGGGCAGCCCGAGGACGATGAGGGCGATGAAGTACGGGATGAACCAGGCGAGGCCGTTGTTGGCGAAGACGACGGACGGGTAACGGAGCAGATTGCCGAGACCGACAGCGCCTCCCTGGGAATCTCGGTCAGTGGTGGTTCAGACATGGTTCTCGAGGCCTTGACATACCATAGCAGCCAGGAAAAAAGCCGCCCGGGAAGGCCACTTATCGCGGCCATCCTCCTCCTTCTCCGCGTCTGAAGCAAAGAATTTGAAGACCTTCTTCACGGTGAGGGCCACGGTGAGAACAGGCAAGCGGAGAGGACTGCTAGCATAGATGTTTCGGTCAGAAAAGGGTCAATATCCGACTTCCCGCTCAGACGGGCATTGTTTCCAGGTTTTGATGCACAACGATGTGAGTCGGGAGACAGGGGGGGGGGGGAGTCCCCACGTCATATGTACTGCGCACAGCTCCGACTCCAGCGCCATGGGATCAGCGTCGCATCATAGACTCTTGGCCGGCTCTCGTCCATTTCATTCTGCCCCGTGCCGATAAGGCAGGTTTGCGGGGGTGGACTCGGGAGGATTGGGGTTGACCTTGGCGCCGGCCAAGAACTCGGGGGGCGGCCTCAGCTTCCTTGGCCCCTTTATCACCACCCGCGTGCTGACATGGTGACACCGTATCTTGGGCTCGGCATCTCGGCAAGTCTTGGCTACTATACGAAGTCTTGGGATGATCGCCGGGATTGCCCTCTCCTCGTGCTGCCTTGGGCCTTGTCTCCTTCCTCATCCCCAGGCTCGT
The DNA here is from genome assembly GCA_033030565.1 of Fusarium nematophilum. NCBI lineage: Eukaryota > Fungi > Ascomycota > Sordariomycetes > Hypocreales > Nectriaceae > Fusarium > Fusarium nematophilum. Next base: position 43,724 of record JAVIXY010000019.1, read on the forward strand.
CCGTCTCGCCCGGAAGGTCAGCTCTCTCGTTGCTCTGGAGGAATGGATTGACATGAGCCCAGGTTTTTGAAGCGGGGGCGGCAAACAGAGTGAGCATGGCGCCTTGCGCCGTGCCATCGGGGCATTTCCTCGCGGGCGCATTTGACATGACAAGTGATAAGGAGAAGAGTCGTATTCTGGTAGGTAGGTAGGTTCTCATACTGTGCTGGATCGATGAGTAAGCTCTCACGCACATCCAGTGCCGGCCTGGAGGTCACAGGTGACCGCGCCTGGAATTTTTGGTCAAACACAGTTAAGGAAAGAACGAAAAGCATCGCCGTGGCCAAGGCCGATGCGATGCGATGCGGTCATCATTTCAACATGGCGATGGCTTCCAGAATGACAACAGTTCCTGATCCAGCTACGCTCCTCTTGGTATGGTCACGATGCGACTCTAGCCGCAAGGCCCTCGAGCCAGTCACCGCTGACCAAGACCACCGACAGGTTTTGCCCAGATCCTTGTGTTGTGCAACTCGCCTGCTGCTCCCGAGGCCTCAAGGACTGAAGACTCGACAGCCAAGGATTCTCTGATCTGCTTGCCTGCTCAACTGGGAAGCTCGATTACGTTGCTTGGCGCGCGGGGAATGGCCTGGCAACCTGCTGCCCCGTCCCCCGTCGCCCGTCAAGGCCCATCATCTTGTTGGAGCCGTGTTGCCATTGTCGCAACGCCAAGCAGCTCGGGCTTCCTTGGCAATGTTCCGCCTGATACGCGGGATAAATATTACGCCGACGGGATCCGTGGCAGACGAGCTTTCTATTTCCAATTGTGACGTCTTCAAAGCCAGACCAGACGTCAAGCTTCAAGAATCCTTATGTCTATCACTTCTCAGGCTGGAAACCTGGGTTGTCGTTCGGGACGATGTGTCTAGGGAGAAAACCCGGCGAGGCTCACATCAACAGCCTTCAAAAGACAAGACCTACTTTGAATAAACGGGCACCTCACCCTGTCATAATCTCTGGAAACCCAATGCCATTCCGGGCAAGACGTTTCAGAAACGGTCGCACACTAGGCATCATCAGGTTGACGATGATTGGCTGGTCTGAGAGACATTGGGCCGGGGATGGTTCTGGGCGAGCTTTCCGGGGTTGGCGCTGATCATAACTTTCAAGGCTCGCGCCTCACAAAGATCAGACAGAACTGTATCAACGAGAGTCTCACAGTCAGCGATGTGGATTGCCATGTCAGAATCAGGGGTCCGACAAAACCTCCAGTCTTCCAGAATGTTTCGAGAATGGGTGTTGGGGAGCAACGTGATTGCGGGTGCCGGATGTTCCCAATGCGACACAAGAAAACCCAGAAGGATACCTCGTTGTGCAGGCCACCTGGGTGGCATCTCCGGGAACTTTTATATCCGTTCACTTCCGCAGGTTAAAGACGAGCCACGCCTATTCACCCCCGTCAACAACGCGAATGCCCATGCCAGTAACTCAAACTTGTTTCTTGCCCAGCGTCAGCAATGTTCTGTCCAGCCCAGAGCAGAGCTTCCACAGCCACCTTCCAAGAAATGAAGGCCGCTCCAGAAGAAAATATCAGACCATGGGGTGGGCCGAGAATCCTACGTCTGTCAAATTGTGCGATGTGCGGGTGAACTGGGGCAAGCCATGGGGAGCAATGGAGCTGTTCACGGTCATCTTTATATTTCCAGGGACGAGGCAGAGTCCGTCTCTCCAAGTCAGGGGCAATGAATACCACCCGATTTGGCATGTTCAGCTAAACTAACGATAACAGGCGCAGAGCCAGGAGGTCTGTCATTGTGGTTCAGATATGCGCAGGCGATTACAAGAGGCCCTGGGCCGTGAAAATCAAAGAAAGCCAGGCGTCTATTGCCAAAACTAGGTAGGTATCCAAAAACATTGAATCCCCTCAAAAGCTAATGCTAGGCCGCAGAGCTTGCTCAAGAGCAAGGCCTGATTGGCCCATCAATGAACCTTCAAGAACGAAACGCAGTTCACTTATGACATGGTTTAGCGGCTGCATTTCATGACCGGCGTCTCCTGTGACACTGTTCTCTGAACAGCCTGCATTACTCCATTGCTCTTGTGGGCACATCCTGTTGTCCCTCTTGAAATGACTCAACGTGCTGCGAATACCCTCAAATGGCTGGATCTGCCCTTGCGTGGGGGCATTCAAGGAAAGGACAGTGACAGAAAAGACATGAGATTTTCTTACTCCTGACCCGCAAAGTGATTGCTTGGGGAGTGTGCATGAAAGCGGCTGGGAGTGAGTCAATAAAGCATCGAGATGATTCGCCCAGGCACATTTCGTTCGTTCGATGGCATCCGCCCACAAGATCTACTGTGCCAAGCAACCCTTCGCATCTCAACATAAATCTGTATTTATGCCAGGACATCATCATCCGGGCGATGAAGTCTATAAAAAGATCCGATATGCAGCACATTGATTTATGGGGCGTGACCCAGTCCCGAGCCGTTCAAGATCCCTGTCCCCATGCAAGCCGATGAGGTATATCACAGCAAACACCACCATTCGCCCCATCGCTTTCCCCTCACCTTTGGCGGACCATCTAACCATATCGTCTGAAAGGGTGGCTGGGAGTTTGGAACGACCTCCTTGATGGAGACAATCTGCTGCGGGCCCGTCTCCAATTGGTCAAGCAGGACACACAACATCTGGCGTTGGCCTGGGTTCCTTGACAGGGATTGGATCCTCGCAGACGTCAATCGTGGCAACGGATCGTTCAGAATTGTCAAGGACCACTGTACCATTGAGGAAAAGAGAACATGCCCTCCAGGAGCTCTCCTGGTATTGGTACCTATCACCTCGACAAGAATCAACCTCGTCAGCGAATTATACACAGCCCCAGCCCAGCATGATGTCCACCTGAACTTTTCTTTGCTTTCAGGATCCTGCGCAGCTGTATGGGCGGAGTACCGTATTCGGAACGCATATTGGAACAGAGGGGGTGTACACCCAATCTTCTTGTTCAAGTGCCAGTCGTGCTCAACTAACGTGACAAGTCCAAATAGAGAGATCAAGGAATCCGAGAAGCACAAGGACACACAGCGTAGCCATTAGGCGTGCCATATACCCGTAGCCTTTTCCCGGTACCTTCATCCGCCCAAACTCCTTGTTCGGCCGCCTTGCCTTGTGCGACCCCATTCGAGACAAGGTGGCCTGGCATTCGACGTCTATTGGCTCGAGACGGTGTCTGAACAGCGGGGAAGGACCCAAACAAGATCCGATTCGGTGCTTGTATCCGTATCGAGTTTCCGCTGCGATCGGGGGCGAACAGAGGCGTCGGCTGCTCCACCTTGAGCAGGCGGGCTAAATCGACAGTTCCAGAGTGAACCGGCCCTTGACGGGCAACTTGGACCTGCGGAAACGGTTGCAACGTTAGCACTCCAGTCCCTGAAACACCATCGCTGACGACGGGCTTGCACTAGTATTCCGCTCCAGAGCCTCGTCGTCCCCGATCCCGGAGGAGGCGGGAGTTGCGTTGCTCCTGGCTCAGATGATCCGAGCCAGGGAAGCAGCACAAACCGGCAGCTGTAGTACTTGACGATTTTGCGCTAGATCTTGCTAAAGGGCCGGGCGTGATTGTGCGAGGTCCGGTACTCCCTGGCGGCAGTGTTTGCGTCGTGGCTTGCCTCGTCGGACCCTGCCCATCCCTGGTCAGAACTTGTGCTCCATCGACCATGACTGATGAATTCGCAGACCGGCCTGCGTGAATTGGAAGACGGGTGGGTCCAGAGGCTACGCATTGTACTGCCAGCGCAGGGATCAGACTGCAGCCCTGAGTTGGAAGCTACGGCGCTGGTCACTGGGGTAAGAAGCAAACATGCAGCAGCCTGGCGCATTGTTAAGTTAACAGACATTAGCCCGAGAGATGTTCTCCAGGGCTTGCCTCTCTTGAACACCACGCAGAACATCCGTCTACATACTGGAGAACAACTAACTGCATACTGTCCTGTTAGACCAAATTTGTTAGAAGTCCCGCAACTAAAGGTACCTACCAGGTAGTAGCCTCTTCCTACCTGCCCGGTACCTAGGTAAGGTATGTGTTTATTTTTCTACTTGAACCGCGCCTCCTTTTTTTAGGGAGGCGGGCAGCATCCCCTCAGCTCCTTCTCGAGCACCCGATTATTTAAGGCAACGACCTCCAAGTACCTACCGATGACCAACAAGGTCATCGAGCATCACGACCCATCCACCCATCCATCTCACGAATTACAACATGCAGCCTTTAATCTTCCGATAACGACTGAGTCGGTAAGATGCACGCTTGCCCCGGTTCGACGGCCTGATATCTCTCTGGCTCAATAAACGCCTGGATTTGCGGCTAGATCCGAGCTTGTTGGTATCCTTTTGAGGCTGGATACCACCCCGATGCCTGAGCCTTGACGGATGTCTACAGAGACGGCTCTTTTCGGCCAGTCTCGCAACCCTGCGCGCTATTGCACTCCTCAGCCTTGCTCGGCAGCTCTCGAAATGTATGCTGGTTGGCTAAGCCACCGTCGCCCAACACCGTCGGGTTCCACGGCAGATAAGGGGTTTTCGAGGCATCCGAGAGCCTTGATATTTTCTTCTCCACCCTCTGATGCCTAAAACGCTGCAGGAATAGCCTCATCGAGTCTTCCCAAGGTGGCCGCTTTCACGCATCCGCCCGAGATTCCCAGCGCCACGTCAATGCAGCCCTCATGGCAGGCCTGCACACAACAAGCATGACACACCGATCTTGGAGCCCGTGCAGTCGCTAATCAACGTCTCAACACGCTCCTTGGGGGGCATCTCCTGAAAGCTCTGACGCTTCCGAGTTGAAGGGTGTCGCAGTGGTTTCAGGCCTCAGTGCATAATGGCACAGATACTTTGGGTTGTCGTGGCAGCGACTCAGCTGGCCTCAACACCACAACCATGGCCGACAACTCTTCTCCGCTGCCTCAAAACCAGGTTGAAGAGGCCGCCTCGCCTCCAACTGCGTGCCGCCGAGCCCCGATCTGGTCCATCCAGGGGCACGTCCACTTCGGGGTCCCCTCCCACCGGACAGACTCTTGGTTTTCACGACTGTGAACGCGACCGGAGCAGCACCGACGAGTGACTCGAAGCTCCATCCCAATACCAACTCTACCAACGATGAACCAGGTTCCAGAACCCGTGGGCGGCCCACGGGGCGGCTGCACTGCTGGCCTGGCGTACACCAGACGAACGGATTCGAGAGATCGACAGCAGGCTTGTCAATTCTACGGAGGGCCTGAAACAGATCTCCAAGCAGTTCTTTGAGGAATGTACGAAAACGAGTGAGTTGTGACAGCTTGGCAAGAAACTGCTTAGCATGTCCTCCAAAGTCAATTGACCATATCGTTTCTGCCAGTTCCTGAGTGGGGAGGCCGAGACTAGGAAGCATTCTGCCTGGCTCCTCGGTTGACCCGCCTATCACGTAGAGTCGACGGCCCACAGAACGGGACCCGTCTCTTCCGCACCAATCCATCCCTCCAGGAACTCGACGATAAGGTGGAGGCGCTTCGAGATGAATGTATTAAACTAGGAAACCAAGTCCGTCGTTGCCATAAAGATTAGGATGAAAGTCAACACCATGCTTCCGATATTTGCCCATGCCTCCGAGATTTGCTCATGCCCTCCGGTTCAAACCCGTAAAATAAACCCTGCGCCATGTTACCAGCCCGCCGTCGTTGTCAGGACTCCATCACCAGCGAATAACCACCTAAAACTCCCCGTTGTCGTGCCGATCCCGCTGCGCCTGGTGTCGTCTCCGCTCCTCCTCCTCCAGGACGGCGCAGTGGCAGCATATAATCGACTCGGTGTACGACGTGGTGGCAACGCCGTAGCAGCGTCCGCCGAAGCCGCCGGCGCGGCCGTCGAGGGGCTCTCGTGATCTCAGGTCGCAGCTCTCGATAGGCCCCTGCGTGGCCGACGTATAGCCGCAGCGGCTGCATTCTTCTCTCGTCTCCGTGCGGGTGCACATCTGGACGAGTTGTGTGTGTGTGTGTGTGTGTGTGAAGCGATTGTGTGTGTCCCGAGATGGAGACGTGCTCAGGATTCTCTGGAGAAGAGCGGGAGTTTTTTGCGTTGTTGCAATTTGGCGGTGACGAGTAACGCAATATGGCGACACAAAGGGGGGATTGTTGGCCCTTGATATACCTACTAGGGCTACTTGTCATCAAATCCTTGTCAGGTGGTTCGCAAGCATCAAATGATCACGGAATTCTGCCTGGGCGAGGCGACCGGCGAGGCAACAAAAAAAAAAAAGTGCAGCGAGGGGAGGGGGGAAAGGCGGTGCAACCCATTGAAATTGGAATCTTTTTCAGCTCGAAATTAAAATGTCGTATTTCAGAAACTGGGAGAAGCCCGAGGGTTATACTCCGTACCTACCGTACCTATAACTCCCCCGGAGCTATTCCCCGTAAGAGCCTCTCAAAGTAACGTCTGACCAACACCCCCCCTGGTCTTGACCAACTGGACATCTCACGGCAACGTAACCTTATTAGCACCGTATGTTGGTCTTTGCGTCTTTCTCATGGCTGACCAACTTTGCACATTTGGTCTGCGTTTCTGCCTCGTGCGCATTTTCCTCTCCCATGTCTCACTCAGCCCTCTTCATTCAGTTGCACAACAGCAGGCAGGGGCCATTTCAACCAACCTTTTTTTCCGTATTCGCCCTATCCAAGTGGTTCTTTTTTTTTTAGGCACATCCTTGCGGGATCCTATTCGACGGATAATGCGCTCCACTTGGAAAGCAGCAACCCCATCTCAATACCAACCCCCGATCCGCCCTCCTCCACGGACAAGAACTGCCTCACAGAAGCCGCCGGCGGCAGCGCAAAGGCGAGCGGTATGTCGCGCAAGTCGTCCTTCCCAGCACCCAGGTCCTCCAGGTACTGCCTGGCTGGCGGCGGCACAGCCAGGCCCATGGCCCACGCCATGGCCTTGACGCCCTGCAGGATGTACTTGGCCATGGGGAAGTCGCGTGCAGTCCAGCGGAGCATCAGCGCTGCCTTGGCAAAGATGGCGTGAGTCCTCGGGTCGCCGAGGTGCGGGACCACCGTCAGGACCGTGTTGTACAGCCCGCACAGCGCCATGCACGAGTAGTCGTGCAGCGGGAAGCTCTGCGTGTACCTGTCCATGACCGCCATGTCGCTGCCGGCGTGCTGGATGCAGAGGTCCTTGACGCTGATGCCTCGGTCGAAGAGCGTTTCGGGGCCGAGCGGCCGCAGGATGCTGATCAGCACTTCATCCGTGTAAATCCTAAGCGCTCGTCAGCCGCCATAACCCCAGACGGGACAGCCACCAACTTGAGAAAGCAGGTCTGGGGAGTCAAGTTGTAGTCGTATCTCATGTGCTCAGGCAGGTTCCTGCTCCATTCGCAGACCGTCGCGTAGAGTTGTCGCCTCTCCTCGATGTCTTGATCGTTGCCGTCATGCCGCCCCCGTGTGTTGCAGAGCATGGATTGATATAGAAGCTCGGACAAGTCGCAGGTGGCCTCAAGTATTCCCCGCACAAATGGAGGGCTGGAACACGCATTGGTATAGAGATTCCCCAGTAGATCGACGTTGTCCGAGGCAGTGCCATTCTTGTCAAAGCATCGCGGGATGGTGGGCGGCGACAGCAGAGACAGATCAAGGTACACATAGGCCACGATACTTTAAAGCGATGGATTAGTATCTCGGTTCTCTCAGCGCAGACACAAAAGTTAGTGATCAGAGGCGTCTTACCTCTCGAAGCAGAAAAGGCCCCATAGAGCCTTGGAGATGATCTGTCTCGGCCGCTCTTGTTCTGGGTCGTCCTTGATCTTTTCAAAGGCCCGTTCTAGGTGAAGCCTCCGCAGCATCTCGTAGGCAGCATATCGATACATCTACTTCATTAAATTAGCTTGCTGCCAAGTTCGTAGTGCTCGACATTGGTGATTAGTCCCAAGGGCAACTAGACGCAGCGGGTAAGACCCAGGGCCGACAGTAATAAATCAAACATCCACACTTACCATGCCGGCTCGGTCCACGCCACGATAGGCCGACAGAGTAAAGAGCAAGGTAAGGCCTTGGACGGTCGGCAGCGAAGCACGGCCATGCTCCAGGTCCAGCAGCTTCTTGGCCTCGTCAAAAAATTGCCTGCCTACGTCGTCCCCTGTAATGGAACTAAAGGACTTGGCTCGACTGGATGTGAACTAGACTGCGTGAGCTCGCCATAGTTGCCCAGCAGTTTGGGCACGTACGCATCGGGAGGCGCAGATGGCGTTGACGAGAAACGGCGAGCAGTGCTTGGCTTGTTCAGCATCACCGCTCCGCATGTCCTCCAGGAAGGCCTCGCGGTCGATGAATGGATAGAAGAAGGCGTCGTCCCAGGCAAAGAAGGACGAGATCAGCTGCGAGACGAGCCCGTCGCCAGCGATGGCAGTCCATGGCCGGGCGTGCACGCGAATCGGGCTCTCGCTCAGCGTCCTGAGATTGAGAGCAGCCATCCTCGGGCTCCAATCCGTCGGACCCGGCCCCGGCAGCGGCACTGGTGGATCCGCAAGGACACTCACCCGTTTGGCAAAGTTGAGGACGGTGATGGGATCGTCGGCATCACGGATCCGGGCGAGGGTACGACGAGCCTCGGCGTCCGGGAGGCTGCGGAGCAGGCCGTACAGCTCCCGCCACTGCTCGTTCTTCATCTCAAGTGCCTCGTTTCTCGATCTAGAGCCGGCCTCGTCCCTGCCGACGAGTGAATAGTAGCATGGCGTATCCCTCCTGGTGCAGGCGCTGCATGTTGGACGCTCGCCGTTGCATCTCTCCTTGCGCTTCCGGCACGGCTCACAGGCGGCGCGCACAGCTCTGCGCTTCGGGACCAGCTGAGTCGAAGTCAGAAGAGGCCCTCGCTCTGGTGCTGAAGCAGTTGCCGCCGCTGGAGGCCCAGGAATGTCGATGCGAGGCTGGGGTCGAGCTGGCAACAGCTGTCGGATTCGGTCACTTCGATCGCCCATCCTGGGAAGGAGGGCAGGCCAAAGAGCCGCCCAGGGACAAACTGCCGAGGTCAAAATCAGGGGAGGCTGCTCGGCTCGTCTTGTCGCATCAGGGACCTGGCTTTGCTGATGTCGTTCATGTCATGGCGTTGCGGAGAAGAGGTTCGAACTTGGGACGGGCCGGTTCTGCCAACCTCGCGGTGTTTACGCGCCCAATGAGGTTACGTCAGGGTGATTCAAATCCTGTGTGGCGCTCCATACCTTGCCTATCAAGAACACTACCTACCTATCCAGCATGTTCTTGTCGATACAGCAACATTGTAGTTGTGGCAACTCGGACCATCAATTCTGGGGCTCAAGGTATAAGACTGAAAAGGTACTCCACGGTCAGCTGCTATCCCACGCAGACAACCGCCTATAAAAGGCCTCAATGTGAATATCCCACTTGAATCATCCCGAATTATTCAGCGCGACCCACAGATTCCGAGCCGTCTTATCCACTTCGCGTCCGATTGAATCCTTTGCTGCCGCCATCTCTGGGATTGCCAATCCGCCCAAACGATGGCGCAATGCACCTGAAATGGGCTCATGGCCGTCTGATGGCTGGAAGACGCCGAAATCCATCAGATTGCCTCTCTTATAAAACCGGGATGCATCCCACAGAGGTCTTGACTTTACGATAGCCAATGCAGGGTCCTGTCTGTCTGCCAAGTTCTTTGCCCGATAGTCGAGGTAACTATAGGTGAACCTGCAACTCCCTGCAACTAATAGACCGTCAAACTATAAATTCTCCGAAAGCAACCATGACGGTCAAGAACACCACCAACGGAGCCGGCCATCTCAGGGCCGCCATCATCGGCGGTGGCCCCGGAGGTCTGGGTGCTGCCATCGCTCTCGCCAGGCTCCCCTTTGTTGACTGGACCCTCTACGAGAAGAAGCCCGAGATCAGCGAGACCGGAGGCGGCATCAGTCTCCAGCTACATACGTGGAAGCTGCTCGAGTGGAGCGGGGCGGCAAAGAACATTCACCCGGATGACTTTTTCAGATCTCCTGTGGGAATTAGTGGACAATATCGGTCAGTAGCTTCGTCAAGTAATGGCCGCGTATAAAGCTAATAGATGTCCAGCAACGGGAGAACGGGGGAGCTGCTGGACGAGAGCCACCATCCTGCTGATACACCCCCAAGTCAACTCAGCTGTCGGCTGAGGAGAGCCAAGTTGCAGGCGGCTCTTCTGAAGGAGGTCGACCAGTCCCGGATTCAGCTCTCCAAGAAGCTGGTCAACATTGAGAAGCTGCCCAGTGGCAGAGTCCTCATCCAGTTCGACGATGGCCACACCGACGAAGTTGACCTCCTCATCGCGGCAGACGGCATCAGATCGGTAAGCCATCTCCGCACTATCAAGAGAGTCTACCGAAGCACTGACGCCGAACAGGTTGTCCGTTCGTTCACTTTCCCCTCGCACAAAATCAAATACAACGGACAGTCGGCCTACCGCACAATCATCAGCAGGGCCGACGTCAAAGCCCTCGGTACCATCCCCGAAGTTCCCATCTTCTGGCAGAACCTACACGGCAGATATGTCTTTACCTGCCCGCTCGGAGGGAACGACTTCGAGGTTACCGCACGCATCAGCCGTCCTTCAGATGGCCAGGAGCACGTCAGCTGGGGCAGGCCATTCGACTTCAAGACGCTCGTCAACGAATACGACGAGTTTTATGAGCCTGTCCGCAAGGTCGTTCAGCTGGCGGCTGAGCAAGGCGAGACCCAGGAGTTTGCTCTCTTCTCGGGCCCCCGGCTGGAGCGCGTGACTGCTCTGGATGCCGTCGCCCTCATTGGAGACGCTTCGCATCCGCTCTCGGGAGCCTTTGGCGCGGGCGCTGGATTTGCTCTCGAGGATGTGTATGCGCTTGCCAAGACCCTTGAATGGACCTGGAAGCGAGGCAAGGGACTCAAGGTAGCGCTGGAGCTGTACGACCGCATTCGATCGCCACACTATGGAGATCTTTACGACGTTCTGGACTGGTATGGTGGGATCAACAAGGAGATCGCGGCTGAAGGACTCTCGGTGGATGGAGAGATTGGGGAGAGGGTGAAGAGGACCAAGGGCAAGAAGGCGAACTGGATGTATTACTATGAGATACAAAAGGTTGTCGACGACGCGTTGGGGAAGTTGGACGGATAGATCGATACCTAGAGATTCAACATGAGCGATACTCCAAGTCTCGTGACTAGAACAGACTCGGCCTCATGATCAGTGAGGGGTCCTAGGCCTTGAGAGAAGTGACTCGTGACTCGGGACTCTTTGTGACCCTCGAGCCTTTGGCCTTTGCATCGAGGCATTGGGCACATGAGCACGACGCCTCCGCGGAGCAGAAAGTGAGCCTCAAAGGACAACGCATCGGGACCCCGGGAACCTCGGAAGCAAGCAGCGCCGGCCGGCCAAAATCGGAATGTCTTGGTTGCAGCAGAGGAGCGGGTTCATAACGCCAGTCATCATCACAAGTGCGCCAGTATATGCATGTGCGCCAAAGCACCAAAGAGGCACAGGTGCCTCGTCCGGATCCATCCCGGCAGAGAGGCGGAGCACTCGGCCACGAAGAGCGGCGGCTCTGGACGGAAAATGTCGAGCATCTGTGCCATGTGGAGCCACCAAGAAGAGCGGAAGCAGCCGAGGTGGACGGAGACGAAGCGTCGGGACCAAGGCGGCCCTAGGTGAGGTATCTGCACAGTAATTGGCAGGGCAGGGCAGGGCATGACAGGGCAAAGGCAGGGACCGGGCGAGAGCTATCGGGAGACTAGGTGACGTGGAGTTGTTGGGGTAAAAAACGTGGTAAAATGGCGGAATGCGGTGAAGATGAGGTGACTTGCATGAGGAGAAACGAACGAATGGCCTTGGGTCTCGGCACAGACAAAGCGGCAGACAAAGTCGAGGCGACGGGGCTGATACTCCGGGGCGTTACCTGACGAGCTGAACGGTGAAGCTGTGAATATGGTCAGCGGTGTCGGGTATCAGTATCTAGAAAAGGTTGAGAACCAAGACTTTCATCAGCCATGAGCCAAACCTTCTCTGTCCTGCATTGACTAAGCCCCAAAAAAATATCAAGAAATGGGGATCGTGACGTTTTGGGGAGAGGCTGGCTGCAGGTCGAGGTAGCGTGAGAGCGCTCGAGGAACAAGTACCTACCCTGTATCTTTTGTCTCACATCGGGATGGAAGCGGTGATGCTGGCAGGGTCCGAGAGCACGGCCGCACGCCGCTGTTGGGGATGAGCAGCCAGTAACGACGTGTCGATGTTGCTCAGTCATGAATGACGGTGAACGAGTTGGACAGAGGAGCACATGCATTGACTGATGCGAATGCATTCCTTGGGTCAAGCTGTCGTGACCTCCCTCCAACTGCCAGCGGGCAGCTCGAGACGCCGCATCACCACATCACCACATCAGCTCTCAACAATTAACATTTGCTGGCACTCCACCCTTTCGCTGGTTGTCGAAGACGGGTACCTTGATGCGGACTGAGACAGTGTCCTGTCAACGCCAAGCAAAGTCGGGGAAAGGCATGGACTGGGAAAGCCACGCCAGCATTTTTCCGGGACGATGCAACAAGACTATCAAAAAAGTACGGAGTAGTGATGGGCTCGGGCGATGCGGAGGCGTGGGCGATTTGCTCTAGTGGTAAGAGGGTGGGATGGAGCTGCGAAGCTAGAAGGCTCTTAGCAAGTCGAGTTGGTGGTTGAATGATGCTGGCGATGACGATGACGATGATGGTGATCGTGAGGGTCTCAATGGGGCGCGTGGATGGTGACAATTGCGTCACCCTTCCCGGCGATCCGGACGTGCAAGTGGAAGCTGGCGATGAAGCATTTTCCGTACCCTGCCCCGAAATAGAACAGAGATAGTAGGATGCTCAAGATGAATCAGATCGGAGACAGATGGAGAAGAAGAGGCTTCTCATCGCTTTTGGCCAAGCGGCATGGGGAGAAGAGTTCCAGAGGTCTAGGAGAGTCCAGGCTCGGGGTACTTTAGTGGTACCTCCTGTCGTTCTCGGAGGCTGGCCGCCCGCTGGGGCCGACAAGAACCCCTGAAGCAGAGACGGGAGGCACGGACAGAACTTGAAGCGACAACGTGTACATGAGCATCAGGAGGCCTGCAAGTACCAAAGTCCCATCCACCATCACCACTCGAGCACTTCGGCCAGCGTTGACAGACACGACCTAGCTTGCGAGCTAAGCATGAGAGATTGCCATGAGCCTGACTGCCAACAGACATAAATAAGTGAGCAAAGAGAGTCACGGAACAAGCACGACTCAGATGCTCAAGGGAAATTAAGACTTGCAATCTACCAGATCCTTGTCGCTGATTCTCCCTCCCCTTTCCCCATTCTGCACTTTGGTTTCCCCATTCCGTTGGACTGGGCTGAGACCCTGCCAGACGTACTTAAAGAACCTGGAAGCGGGTACCTCTAAGATACCTCCTCACCCCGTAACTCCAGTCTCTTCCAGTTTCCCAAACCAAAAAAAAGTCGACCCTTCCAGGGCATCCCCAGTCGAAGCCCCCGTGCTTACTGTGTGCTCTCCTACCCGAGTTTGTAACTAAATCACCTCCAGCCTCCTTCGCCGCGTCGTCGCCTCTTCCATCTTTAACTTTCCCACCTCCTGCTCCTCCCCGGCTTCTTGCTCAGACATCTTGGCTCCCCTCTTGCTCCCTCTGGCTCTCCTCTCGCCCTCGCCGACTCTCTCTCAAGCATCACGGGGCCGAGCTCAGCCGCGAGCGCGAGCGCGATGAATGCCATTCAGCAAAAGTGTCGCCCCAAACACCAGGTCCTCGTTCTAAAATGCTACCCGCGGACCACCAAGGGCGCGGTCGACGTCAAACCCAATAGCAGCGAGCTCAGCTACCTCCTCTACTACGCTACCAGCCGTCGCTCAAAGATCCAAAAGATTGGCGCCTTTCTGGAGAAGAAGACAGCCAGTGATGTCTGGCGTCTGCGCATTGGGTATGTCGCATCACAGTCGAGTCGGGTACCGACGCATCCGGTTGCGTGCAGCTTCTCGTCCTCGTCCCTCTGCTTCCTCCCGTCCCATTGTCGAGGCCGACCATCATAGAAATCGCCCCTTTACCGTCTCCTGATTGCTGACCTCTACTCTCGCAGAAATGTCCAAGTCACCCTGCAAATCCTCGCCGCCCTCATCGAAAAGCTTCACAAGGATGTCGTCCTCATCGCTCCCTACGTGCTCAAGGTCCTCGACACCGTCCTCCGATCCGAAGATATCACCATGATCGAGTCCTCCCTCCCCACCTTCGAGGCCTTCTGCGACTTCCACGATGCCGCTTTGCTTTCCGCCGACCAGGCCTACCTGGGCCAGTACGAAGACATCGTCCGCCTGTACGCCCAGCTCGCTTCCACCCAGCCGCTGCCCGGTAAGGAGTCGCTCAGCAGCCCCGTAAAGGTACGCTGGCGGAATGCAGGCCTCGAGGCCATCCGAAGCATCTCCACCGCCGACGCACTCGCCTCTATAACTGGCCGCCAGATGGACGTCATTATGCCTCGCATTCTTGAGAATCTGTGGTCTGACACGCCTGATTTCCTCGAAGTGCTGCAGCAGCGCCTTGAAGCCGAGGAAAAGATCGACACAGAGAAGCAGCTGAGGCGGAGGACGAGCATTGCTACAGTCGCAACCATCGACACCGCTGGCGATATCAACCCCGTGGCTCTCTCGGGAACCGCAGGCGATGTGGACAAGCTTGCCGAGGAAGAAGTCGGCGTCTTGGCGATGCAATGCCTCAAAAGCATCTTTATCGTTCCGAATCGCTCCCAGATCCACGGTGCCACCGTCTCACTCCTGAGCTTCATCCTGGAGCGCGTAAGCCAGGGCGACTCTGTCGTCACGCTGGACGATGACCGAGAACGAGACAGCGGCTGGGCCATTAGCATCTACAACATCATCTCGCGGTGGGCTCCTGTGCAAGACAGATACATCATCCTCGTAGCTGCACTGGATACCCTCCTGCGGATCCCCACACAGGACGCGACCCTTGATCAGCAGCTCGCCTTGGCGACGATAATGAGCTCTCTCTTGCGATCCGACGTGAACCTCATAGGGTTGAGTGTCATGGATGTCCTCCTGGGTCTAATCAAGCAGATGAGAAAGCTCTTCAGGTTACGAAGCCCCGCAAGCCAGAGCGACGACGGTGACGTGATAGAACCAGAACAAGCGGTACCACAGAAGACCAAGCATCTCCTGACCCGGCTCGAGCTGTGCATTGGTGATCTGGCTACTCATGTCTACTACGCAGATCAGATCTCAGACATGGTTGCAGCCGTCATCCTCCGCTTGAAGCCAACCCGGTCTTCCAGCACAAACTCTTCTCCAGGTGGTGAGAAGGCTGCAGGCAACGACGCGGGGCCTGCGGCATCAACAATCGAACTTAACGATAGTCAACAGCTCGACCACTACTTCAGTCTCAATGCCGGTAGGGCATCGGCCCTCAATGTCATCAAGGCCATTCTCCTGGTCGCCAACCCCCAGAAGAAGCTCACAGGCAACCTAGCCTTGTCGCGCAACCCCGTACCGATCCACGTCTGGGAGGGAACTCACTGGCTGCTGCGTGATCCCGATGGCCGTGTTCGCAAGGCGTATATGGATGCTCTTATTACATGGCTGGAGCGCGAGGCCACGGCCACCGACGAGAAGGCGGTAGACGAAACTCTCCCACGTTCCCGCTCGTCTCTCAAGGTCAACCGGGAACTGGCCAACACCACCATCAACCGCCGGGCCGTCTCCAACGCGTCGAACCGAGAACGCGCTTCAAAATTGCGACAGTCCCAGTTCCTGCCGCTGCTTCATCTTGTCATTTACGATAACGCGCTGCAGTTTGTCGAATACGAGAACGACTTGGTAATGCTTCACATACTTCTCACTGGGCTCGTCTTTAAGCTGGGAGTGAACGCCGTCCGGCACGGCCTGCCGATGATTTATCGACTACAGGAAGACATTCAGGAAATCGACACACCTCTGCATAAGGTGCGGATAGCGGCGCTTTGTCATGGGTACTTTTGGGGCCTCACAGAGAAGTTTGACTTTGAGGCGTCTGTTGTTGGGAGGGCCATCCAGAACGAGGTGGTGCGGCGTAGAAGCAAGGGATTCTGGGTCGAGGGCATCCACGTCCCGCCCCCGTCGGTTGATCTTGTTGGGCTACCCGGCGAAAACCTTCCGCAGCCTGAGTGGGATTCCGTTGCGCTGGAGAGGGAGGAGTTGCTGCCATTTGACGACCGGAACTCACTTGTTGAGTGCATCGCTTCTAGCTACCACGAGACCATACAGACGCCTCCCGGCAGCCCGGCCGCTGTTTCCCCCGGCCGAGGATCGTCTGGTCCAATCTTGGGATCGACGTTGAGCTCCAGTGGGCCCATCGAAGCCGACTCGGAGCTGCCGGATGTGTTCCGCGAACAGATGCTGACAGACTGGTCCAGAGACGCGGCCGTAGCCATGCTGGCATCGGTTGGCAAGTCCGAGTCCATGACGGGATCCAAGACGGGAACTTCAGTGACCCACCGAGGCCACCTCACGGTGAACACAAACGGCCTGAACGGCAACGGCAACGGCAACGGACCCGTTTCACCCTATGGCAGCCAGTACAACCTGGTGAGGCCTCATTCAGCTCACGCGGTCCGAGAGCGGGATCGGGACCGGGACGGGACCCCGACCAAGGCTCGCAAGAGCAGCCTGCGGAGTGCGGTCTCGCCGTCCCTCACCATGTCGATATCGAACCGGGGTGTCGTTGCTTCGGTGGAGCAGCTCAAGCTTGTTCTGTCGGGCAACCCGCCTCCCAAGACCGCGGGCCTTGCCGGAGCCGACGACGACAGCGGAGACAGCATGGTCAGCTACGACTACAGCCCTTCAGAGAGCAGCTTTAACCCGCCTGTGCAGACTGAGCAGGCTTCTAGTCCGACGAGTGGCAACAAGCGGCCCGGCACCGCAACTCGACGGGGACCGTTGAGTGCTCACCCTCCCCTGGGCGGGCCTCCCAACCTACACGACGAGAACGGCGAGGATGATGAGGTGGTGCCCCCCGTGCCGCCGCTGCCCAACGTGAGCTTGCTGGGAGGCAAGAGGAGTCCGATCCAGTCGGCGGAGGTATCCTTCCAGGACGCGGCCAAGTCGGGAAGACGCAGCCTCCACAGCCGAGGAGGTGACGGCACACGACCCAAGTCGGTCCGCTCGCAGTACGGGAAAACAATGGACCTGCAGGACCTACTCCGGGGGATCGACAGCCGGCCGAGCGAGGGAAGCCTGGGCAACGTGATGAGGCCGCCGTACTGAAGAAGGGGAGGGGGGGAGAGAAGTGTACGATTCGAGCTTGTGATTTGGTGAAAGGGCCAGACCTGTAATAGCGATAGTTGTTTTACATGTAGAGTAGCGATACTGTTGCGATTTTGCGCCAAGTTACGGAAGACAAAACAAATGGAAGATGGGAATTCCCTGCAACAACGTTGGCCTGCCCCTTGTGGACGATGGAATATGATGAATCCCGGCAGAAGGGATCCCTGTTCTTATCAAACCAACCACGGATCGAATATTGAAGACAGCGGAGCATGTGAATGCAGGAGATAAGTGAGGACGAGTTGGGTAGAGTGTCTTTTTATGAAAGGAACCCCTGTAGCGGATCGGCGCTGGGCATCTCAGGGAGTGAGCGAGCCCTGAGCAGAGGCAGGTTTGCATTCCAAAATTAGAGGGTCTGAAGAAACTTGGCATTGGGCCAAGACGGTGTTCATCCCGTCTCGGCTGGTTCATCATTCAGGAACAAAAGTCGGGCAACCCTCACTCTATCCATAACCCTATCTAGCCATTAAGCATAAAGCATAACGCATGACTGACATTTCTGCCGACCAGCACAAATACCAAGAAATGCTGCTACCTAAATAACCCAGCATCGTATCCAGACACGGGCTACGGATATCGGACAGCCCATTCATCAATCACAAAACATGGACAATAGCCCCCTGTCCAGGGGCTTGGCGTGGTAGCCTGGGCTAGTGGCTTGGGGGCAGTGCTCGCCGTGGGCCGTGGGCCCTAAGGGAAGACCCCCAAAACGTGCTCCCCCAGAGGGATCCTTGCTGGGTGATCCAGGATCCAGGCCATCAGAGAGTGGAGGGGGGGCAGTGCTACGCCTTGGTGTCTTACCTTGCAGCATCGTCCGCCCTCCCACCGTCTGATTTTCTCTCTTCCCGCCTTTTGCCTTGATTTTCTCATTCCCCCTCTCACATCTCACCTCGTTATTTTTATTTTTCATTTCCCTTTTCCACCTCTTTCCTCCCACCCTCTTCTTTTCTTCTGTCACCACCGCGAAGTTTCATCTGGAAACTTTGCACCCCGTCCGTGATACCCGTAATACCAGGAAGCGAGGCCGCCCGGGGAGAGACAAGGGGAACACACCAGCGGGGACTGTCGTTTGCTCAGCCTCAATTTCTGCCATTGCCGAGTACGACTTTTGCGACGCGGAAACGAGGGAGGCATCGAAGGGATCGACACTTTGAAAGGAGAGAGAGAGAGAGAGAAGGTGTGGTTTTGAGGGGAGAAATCTGGTGTCTGGTCAATACACCATCAGCGAGAGATTTACAGCGACAAAAAAGTTCAACGACTGGTCTTTGTGATATGGACTTGCGATACTCCTGACAGACGCTGCGGTACCCGAAAAAGTTACCAGATCACCCAACCGCGAAGGACTCGAAGGAACTGGGCCACTATTCCTGGAGATCGGGGTTTACCTCTTGTCCCAGTGAACAGCATTAGAGAGGTCTTCCATTTGGTCGTCCATCCTTTTGCGGGACATATCGACGCCTCACACCAAGAATATCCTCAATACATCCACCTCCCTCAACCATGGACCCTTCCGACCCTCGGCACGGCAGCCACCCGTCCCAGTCCATCCCCGACGCCGCATACCCCGACGACTCCCCCTACCAGCCCGGCTCCAGCCCCCGAGACCCTCACCCTCCGGTGCCGAACCCGCCGCAGGTCATCATCCCTCCGGCCCCTACGGCATCCTCCTCATCTCTCCATCACCAACAGCCTCAGCTCTCGTACTCCCCTCCTCACGCCTCGCCCTTTGCGGCCGCCGCCCCCGCTTACTCGAACCCTTCCTCTCCCAGCTCCCACGCCGCCACCTCTACCTCACCATGGACACCCTCTACCGTAACGACGACGACGGCAGCGCCGGGGCTCCATCCGAACGACATCCCTCAGAGTCCTCCTCCGCCGTATGACCCCAGCCAGCCGCCGTCCGCATACTCACCCCTCGAAACCGCCTCGTCCCACTCCCACTCGTTCCCTCACTCTCACCACCAGCGGCCACCTCAGGACCCTCGGATGCAGCCGACACCCCCGGGCTCATCGCACTACCCTCCCGGGCCGTCCGGGACCCCCTGGCCGGCTCCGGCACCCGGGCCATCCTCCTACCCTCCTCCGTCGCCGAACCCCTACGGCAGCAGCGCCGGGTCGAGCCTCAACGGCGGAGTCTATAAGATGGGCCCCATCGCGGCCGAGAGGGCGCGCCGCAAGCGTAAGATGCAGATGTGCGCTGTGGCCCTCTGCGCCGTCCTGCTGTTCCTCCTGGCCCTGATCGTGGGCATCCTGATGGGTGTGGTCAAGGTGCAGTGGAAGGACAAGGACGACGACTAGGTGTTGCGTCGTGAGTGAAGACCACACCTGCCACCATGTGTCGGGCTTGTAATGATGAAGCGGACATTGATGACCATCTTTTTTTAATCCTGTCCTTTCTTCCCTGTCCTTTTTACTGTCATATTCCCATCATCATGGGCTTTCCTAGATTCGTTTCACAAGACTGGACAAAGGCGTGGCGTTCCGGAAAGAGCACCTCATTTTTCCTTTTCAACTTTCCTATTAATGTCAAATCTGGAATCGAGCGGGTGGAGATGGATTTACTGTTATAGACTCAATGAACACTACCACTGCCAGCCTTACCTTGTCCAAATATCACGAAGCTTGTACATGCATCAATGCCGTGATAGACTTGCGGATACGATACGACGGGCGGTCTGGGTCACGATGCAGAGCAGGGGATCGGCTCGAAGGCGGTGTACAATGTGCCGTATTCCAGCCGGGACTGCAATTCGCCCGTCGAGATACTCAAAGTGCCAGGCCAAGACATTTCCAGTTCATTCTTCTGATTCCTCCCACCAACCGGCCGGATCCCGAATTGCCGTGGAGATGAGATTTCGGAGATGGCATCAGTGTCTTGTCATGTCCAGTTCCCTACCACTCAGCATCAAGAGTTTGCTACCTCCCAAGACCACCACCTCCAACAAACTTCAGAAAACTCACGCAAACAAGCACGCCTCGTCAGCCCTCTGCTCCCTGAAGTGCACATTCCCGGTGATGAGTTAGATAGTGGTTGCAGTTTGTCTCAAGCCCCTTTTCGCGTTAGGCTATTAGGCTAAGAGCGGCGTGGCGAGAAGAATTGACCGAGATCTCGGGAACGCGGTGTGGGCGAGGGCATGGGCACTGTAGGTTATGCAGGATCGCGATTGGGAATGCGAGATAGCCTTTTACGGCGTTTGCTTGTTGTTGCTTGTTTAAATGCTTGGTTCTGCTGGCGGCCGACAGGGAAGGGCACATGATGGGAGTGGGAGGGATGATGGTGTGCAAGGACTCAAGGAGGCTGGCTGAGGACCAGTCTGTGAGCGCCTCAACACGGATATTGGGGGAGCGAGAAAAAAGATCCGACGCCAACCGGAACGAAAAGTGCATCCTGATTGACCCAACGAGTTTGTCTTGTGATGCTGGCGGGAAGTTTGCCTGACAATCCAAGCCTGGAGACAACTTTGAGGCTTACCCATAGCCTAAATGTGAGGCTCCGTGTCAAATCCGGGGACTCCGTGCGCTAAAAACAGTCAATCCCGCCCAGGTAGGGCTGTACGGGAATTATCGATAATTGTGTCGTATCGCTTTGAGTTCTAATCTCTTGATCCAACTCAACTAGAATTGTACCGTTGAGTCTCGACTAGTCTGCCTTGTGCTCGCGGCGCCGGAGACGCACTACATCTCGGGTCTTAGCTTCAAAGGTAAAAATCAGCACAAGTCAAATGTGAAATGCCACCAGATGCCGTATTCAGCAGATGATCGTCAAAGACAACGGGAGCCTCAACGGGCAGCCGTGGTGAGTCTGATTTGTCTGCTAGCAGACCAGATGTCAAGCAACGAGATAAGCACTTGGCAACCCGGCAACCCGCGAGCTAACAAGTGCGCAAACAAGCAAGACGCCTTGTCGTCCAGTCCTTGATTAGCCAAAGATGATGATGCTGATTCTCTTGTTGTCTCTCGCCGCCTCGAAAGTGGCTCACCGGGCGCAAAGAGCAAAGAGGAGCAAAAAAGAAAGTTAAAGAGCGAAACTCGCACAGCGCGGATAGACACGTCGGTAGTTCATCTGGTATTTCCTCAGCAGCAAGGAACATGCCCGTTTCAGACCCCGTCTCAGGGCTCTCTGACTGTGCGTCGCGCGCCCTGAACCCGAGCCCGAGCCTGGGCCCGAGCTGAGTTGACGTGTCGTTGCGTTTTGCGGCTGCGAGAGTCGAACGCGAGAGTCTGAGCGTCGCGCGCCGTAAAACAGGGCTGAAAGCGTGAGAGGAAATAAACGTCATGGCTGGCGGTGGAGGGTGTCAAGGGCAAAAGGGCCTCCGGAGCCGACCTCGTGGTTGTCCAATCGGGAGACGCGCCCTCCACGAGCAAGAGATGGTCTAGTTTCGGATGCTGTAACCGGAACTATCTCAGAAAGAGCTAAGCTGAGGAAGTTGGTGTTGAGGTTGTGAGAGTTGAACGAGCCACCACACACACACACACACACACACACACACACAACCTTGGAGACAAGAGCTCCTTGCCGCCGAGTCTCACACCTCGGGGCATTCAGGTTGTCGGCTCTGCACACGCAGTCGGCAGGGGGGAAGTCGACGGCATAAACGTCCAACGCAGCTTTGCATGTGCCAACGCCGGCAATTGAGAAAAAAGACGCCCAGCAGATGTCGACAGAGACGCCGTGACATGGCTCACCAGCTACTGTGGCTTCTGCAGCTGTGCAGCATTCATGCACCAGTGAAGCTTGCAGCCCTTGCAGCTCTCGCAGCTCTCGCAGGCACAGCTCATCCTCGATGCACCAGCTATTTTAGCCGGTGCAGGTACGAAGCGTTTACCCCAAGGGTCTTCCTGGCTCGACTGCCGAGACGAAGCTGTACACGATGTACTATGTATGTATGAGCGCTGCAACGGAGCTCCTCTCGCATCTCCGGAGATGCAGATAAATCACCGCTGTCGAGGCATCCATCGGTTCACCGATCAACGGACGCAAGAAGAGAAAATTTTCAGCAAGAAAATGCACGAACCAGATCTTGGGCTTGGTTGGGATGATGCACTTACCAGTATGGATATGGATCCCATATCCCCAGCTTCAATCAATTCTTTTCCTCACGCCCGTTTCTTTTCTTTTTTTCTTCCTTTGGAGATTTCCACCTCCTCGCGAATCTCGTCCACCTGCTTCCGACACATTCTGATGCAGTTGGGTCATACAGGAGTAGCGTGAAAAATGAAGAAAAAGTGAGGCAAAACACGAAGCGCAGGGACGTACGTGGTCATGTCATGATGGAGACGCGGCCATGGGAATTGTAAGATGCGAGAGATTAGATGCAGATGCAGATGCGAAGATACATTCAAGACGCTACCTGGAGTCTTTTGGCCCGCAATCTCCTAAATCGCCGACGTAAATCTCCCGATTCACGCAAGGAAGGCAGCAGTATGATGCGACTGCGCTGTGCCTGCTTGCCTGACTTACACAACTGCCCGCTGTAAATGGAAGGACCAGCGCAGGTGGAAATAGACTCGGTTGTCCCGAGGAAAGCACGTGGCAGGCCCTGCCATCTCTTCCAAGTCCTCCATCTATCAGGCCTCAGCCCAGCGGCCAGCGTCAATGCAGAAGAAAACATGCCATCATCAAAATCATCTTGGCCGTCGTCACCGTCGTCGCCAGCATCTCTTGCATCCACGGATAAGTACCATAGTAGTC
This sequence comes from Fusarium nematophilum, assembly GCA_033030565.1. Classification (NCBI taxonomy): domain Eukaryota; kingdom Fungi; phylum Ascomycota; class Sordariomycetes; order Hypocreales; family Nectriaceae; genus Fusarium; species Fusarium nematophilum. Next base: position 66,754 of record JAVIXY010000019.1, read on the forward strand.
TAGCAGGGCCGAGCCACCAACAAGCCACAACGGTGACATCAGAAGGCAGCAAGAGAATCAGTCCCGGTCCAGCCCAAGCCAGCCTTTCCCGCATTCCTCGGGGTCCGTCCTGGTGACGTTGATGCTCAGGTTCCAATTGCAAGCTCAACCCAAGTCCCGTCCCCTCCAACGCCCCGAGGCGGCCGATGATCGATCGAAACTCTCCGTTCCCGGTCCCAGTTCCAAGGTTCAGTGCCCCCAGCAAGTCCAGGCAGTCCAGGGCGGAGAAATGGAGACTCGAGAATTTGGAGCGAGCAGCCAGAGCCCCCCCCGGCCTCTTCGCTCGCGGATGGCATATGGTCCTCCCGCGGCACCACCCCGTCACGCCCCGTCCCCTGCTCCGAAGCTCCGACTCCTCCTCGGACGCCCTTTAGGCCTTTGCAACGCACCAATCCAGGCCCAGAGACGCATGCTGTCAGCTTCCGTCCACTGTCTAGGCTCCACCGGGGTCGTGCTCTGCTGCCCCGCTGCCACCCACTCCAGCCCCAGGGCTCTGTCGCCCGTCATCCACCAAAGCATCGCCGCCACACTTGCCCCTAGCTTGTCCCTAGCCCAAGCGGCAGGGGGACCAATTGCATCCCATGTTCAACCATGGTACTGGGAGCCCTCCCGAGCTGCTGGGGACTGACAGAGAAAGCTCGAAACCGGTGAAAAAGACACGGGGGAGGACAGCAAATCGCGGCGTTGCTCTCGTATGGAACCGTCCTATTCGACGGGTGCTGGGCCATTCTGCGCTTCATACCGCCGCATTCCTCCGTTTCTGCATCCCAGCCTCGAGTGCGCCATTGAGTCGGCCGCCAGACTCTTGACGTCCCTTCTCCCCGCTGACATCAACACTGACATCCAAGACATTCAGGAATCCAGGAACGTTGGCACACATCGGGGGGAGACTTGGACCGACGCCGCCGGCTGGACCTGTCCTGGGTCCGAGGACAGAGACCCTTGCACGAATACTGGCCGAGAACCTAGGACTCCATCCGCGTATCCATCCCTAGGTTCATTGCACAGCCTGGCCAGTGGTGGTCGACTCGATGCCTTGGGACACGCCCTGGCATGGAGTTGTCATCGTTTGGGGGACATGGTCTTCTTCTGATCCGTCGTGGACCAGCCCGTAATCCCGAATGCACCCTTCAGGGACCGACCAAGAAGCTCGTGGGAAGCTGCTCCGTCGTCGACCAAATACCCAACCAACCAGTTCTGCCACGCAGCCTGTCCCGAAACGCCCCTCCGTATCCGTACCCCGGTGAAGGATCCTCTTTTTTTTTTCTTTTTCTTTTTTTTCTTGTTCTTTCCTATGGCCGTGCATTTTTTTTTTAGTCCTTTTCTTCTCCTGTCCGTGTTGGATTGCCAATTAATACTGACAACGGGTAATTCTGGCTGGTAACTGGCTGTTGCTTTTGGTCTCGGACATTGTTCCTTGCGGCGCTGAAGTCCCCTGGTTGTTTCGCCTCTGGCCCCATCCCTTGCTCCGTCTCTATCTGGCTCTCTGGCTCACCTCGGGATCCTCCCCAGTTTCCTTCTCTCTTGCCGTCCAGTCACTTTCATATGCTGTGTCGTGAATCACAAGCTCATCCCTGTCCCCGGCCGTGCCCCGACGATGGTAGGTTGATCCATCAACCTTCTGATCTTTTCTCCTGTTGCTCCTCGTCAGGCTTCCTTCACCCCTCCACCTCGGCCGGTTCCTTATAAAAGACACCCCGGCTGGTTTTGCTTTTCCCTTTGCACTCCGATGTTTTTTTTTTCATAGTTACCACTAGCCACTACGGATACGGAGCCTGGAGTCCTGCTGCACTCTCTTCTCTCATCTTGCAAGGTCTCAGCCGCATTCGCCGTTATCGCTTTGTTATAAGTGGCCTTGACCGCGCCTTCGCTTCGGGCCCAAGTATTGTCCCGCTTCTCTGTCGCTAGAGGGACCTGATATAACGCTACTCACCCCAGCAAACACTGCTCATCACCAACATCCACTCCACTCATTGCAAGCTTATCGTACACAGCTTGTCATCAAGTCATCTTCAACTCGTCTGAGAGCCTCATCAATCCAGCCCAGTCCAGTCCAGCCCGATCCAGCTCGGCCCCGGTCTCCTGAGATCGTGCCTCCGGTTCAAGCCAGTTCTAGAACGCCAACGTAACCTGACAAGCAGTTCACACCACCATTTTCAGCGGTCCGGTTTTTGAGTGCCGGGTCTGATCCGCTAAAACCCAAACCACCCGCGATCTTTCCCCATCCCTCCCCCCCCTTGCCCCCCCCTCACCGTCGCTCAAAACTCCCGCCCGAGCCAAAGAGGCGGCGCCGACCCAAACGATCGTCTATCCCCTCCTATCTCCCCGTCTGCCTCCTGCTCATCGACCCTTCTCTGGTGGCTTCACCCTCTTCTGCCTTGCTCTCCGCTTCCCCAAGGAATCCCCCAAGGAATCCCCCAAGGTAGCCGCCACGGGCGCATCCCAAATTCCCGGTCCTGGGACCAGACGAGGAACTCAATTTCAGGCATCCCAAAATCCTGGCCTTCTTTGGTGCTAAGAGTTGGCCCGTCTCTCTCTCTCCCCTCTTCTGCCGGGACTCTTTTCCTCCCTCTTCCCCCAGCTCTTTCTTCCACCCCTTCTTTCGAATTCGATTCGACTCCTCGCTCTTTCAGTGTCGCCTTCGGCGTCGCTCTATCGGTGTCGTGACGCAGCGCCTTGGACACGACGAGCAAATTCGGCGCCCAACGACCGAGTATCGATCAACCATCACACCTCTGGTTGCAGCAGCATTGCATATCATTCTTGCATTTCACCTTGGACCGTGGAACCGCAGAGCACAAAGCACACAAAGCACAGACGGAAGCGGCTCGATCAGTCTCGACTCCTGGTGTCTCATTCCGCATCACAACCGCTCTCCTTCGCTCGGCTGTCTCTCGCTTGTTACCGACCGACCGACCGACCGACCCTCGAGCTCATTAGTGCTCTTTTCCTCTTCCCTGGACGCCGCTGCTCACGCCAAATTTCACCGGCCGGGACACGAAAATTTTCAGACCGCGCGGCAGACAACAAGACAGACAGGTCCACGGCACCGTGACTTGATACATCAGCGCTGTCGTCGCCACCTCCCCCAGCTCCGGCTTCAGCTTTAGCTTCTGGCTCACCTTCGCTCATCACCATCGCACCCCTCGGCCTCGTGTCGCCGTCGCCATCATGCCGCGACATTACTACCAGCCGAGGTACGAAGCTCCCCGCTCTCAATTGACTTTGCACGCATCGCACCGCACAAACTCTTGCTGATTCTTTTCTCATTCCTCAGCCGCGAGCTTCATGTGGTAGTACTAGGAGCCGGTTCGTCAATACCCGAATCTTGTCCCCCTTGCCCTTACTGCCACCACGTGTGCGCTTGGCTGACTCGCTTTCCCTCTGCAGGCGGCGTGGGTAAGAGTTGTTTAACTGGTGAGTCGTCCCCCTTGTACCTTGTTCCATGTCCTACGACCTGCTCCTGCATCTGCGCCTGCGACTGCGTCCCACCGTTGCATCCACAATCCTATCACACAATCCGTCCCTCTCTTGCAGCACAAGGCTCATGCGAGAACAGCCCAGTTCGTGCACAACGAGTGGATCGAGAGCTACGATCCCACCATCGAGGACTCGTATCGCACCCAGCTCCAGGTCGATGTAAGTGTTGCGCTTCCAGATTCCTACCGTGCGGTGCACACACCGGTGCCCGCCACATGACCCCCGTTGACTGACTCGTTCGTCCCAGGGGCGCCAAGTTGTTCTCGAAATGTGAGTTTTTGCGCCGTGGTTCTTCCCGCGCCTGGTCCACTTCTTCTGCGAAACGGCCTTGACTGACTCGATATCCAGCCTCGACACAGCGGGGACCGAGCAGTTCGGTAGGTCCTTCATGGCCCAGCAACTCCCGTACCGTGACCCTCGTACTGATGATGGTCCAGTCGCCATGCGGGACCTGTACATGAAGACGGGCCAAGGTTTTCTCCTCGTTTTCAGCATCACCTCGTCCTCGTCGCTAAGTGAACTGGCTGGCCTGCGGGAGGAGATTATCCGCATAAAAGACGATGAGAATGTGCCACTCGTGATTGTCGGGAACAAGGCCGATCTGGAAGAGAACCGCGCTGTGGCCCGAGCCAAGGGTTTCTCCATCTCGCAGCGATGGAGCGCGCCCTACTACGAGGCTAGCGCGAGGACAAGGAGTGAGTTTTTTTATTGCCCGTCTGCGCTCGTCGCCGGGTTCGGACTAATAGGCGATAGCAAACGTCGACGAGGTCTTTATCGATCTCTGCAGGCAGATGCTGCGCAAGGAGGACGAGCAGAACGCCAGCATGGACGCCGACGACAGTTACAACAAATATGACAACGGCCGGAGTTCGCATCGGCGCCACCGTCGCCGCCGACGAAAGGACTCGCCCCGATGCGCAATTCTCTAAACTCGACGACGATTTGATGATCGACCGGCCCCCTCTCGGTGATGGCCACGGGATGGTATCAACGCTTTGGGGGCATTTGATTTTTTGATTCTCGCTTCAACTTTTATAGGGTCACGGGTTTTTCTTTTTTCTCTTTTTATTGTTATCTTCTAACGTACTTTCTCCATGGGACACGGCCAGCAAAACAATTCAGGACCAAAAGACGGATGGATTTTTGGAGGACGCACGGAAAGGATCTCACGGTCCAACGCGAAACGAACCCGACGGAGCAAATGGCGAGTGAATGCGTGGTATGGGCAAGATCCATTCTGGAACGAGACCGAGGCGTATAGACGGCATGACGCATCGCATTCTTGGATCAGATGATGGGCTGTTTTCTCTGCACCCTCATCTTGTATATGCAACACAAACGGCGTCGGCGGCGTTGGGGAACTTGACCTAGGATGTAGGGTCTGGATATTGCCTTTTTTGTTTCTTGTTCTTTACTTCTCCTTTCTCGAGCCGAATGACACGAACATGCCGTGGCTCCGATGAGCCATGTAAAAGCGAGCGAGCGAACCAGTGGGTATATATATCCTGACTGATGGAAGATGAGAGATGAATTGTCAGAGGATGAACGAATCGAGACTCGACGGATTTAGACGAGTGCTAGAATGAGCGAGACGATAATGAAAAGTTGACGATGCTTGACGCACGCAATGACCACAACCCAAGTTCGGTCCATGATTCAATGATGGTGGGTTGTACGAGCACCCACGGCCTTGTTCCAGCGTCGACCGAGAGGCAAGTTGTCTGGTGGGACGTCCTCGATATGGAACATCAAGTAGAGAGGTCGGGACGCTCTATCCGTATGTTTTCTATTACAGCTGGTTGCCGAGTCTATCCTCAAACGCCATGGCTGACTGTCCATGGCAGCCTCGTCCCACTCCCGTAGTTCTTATTTGTGGCCCCTTTACCAGTTGGGATACCACCTCAAGACAAAAAAAAACCATTGCTCCAAACACTGTAATCGATAGTGCATCAACTCGATGGACTCGACTGGGTATTCCCCCGTTTGGCAGCCCCCTACTTTCGCCGCCAGATCTTCCACACATCAGTCAAGATGCCAAACCACCCCTTGGCCATCTCGACGGCGTTGAGGAGCATGATGTACCGTTTGGTGAAGGCATCAACGTCGTCGTAGTCGTTGGCGTAGCACTCCCAGACGGCTCGGCCGTGGCCATCGCCCTCGCCCTCCTTGACGACCATGAGGGCGTCCTCGTCCTCGACGATCTCGACATCGGCAGTCTTCATCTTGGGCCCCACGACGAGGGCACGGCCGGCCACTTGTTCATCAGCGACGAGCCGCGTGGCAGCGTCGACAACGTCCTCGATCTGCGCCCCGCCTGCGGCGCCGGAGAGGAAGATGGCCTCGACGGCGGGCTTGAGCATGTTGCTCCCGGAGGTGTAGTAGGGGGCGATCATGTTGACGCGGACGCCGCGGGTGAAGGCCGTGGAGCGCAGCGTGCGGAAGAGCCCGCAGATGGCGTGCTTGCTCATGGTGTACTGGCAGTGGCCGGAGAAGGGGTACAGGGACGAGAGCGAGCCGATGAGGAGGAGGCAGCGGTCGCGGGCCGCGTTCTCGGGGAGCCAGTACAGCGCGAGGTGGGTGGTGTAGGTGGCGCCCGTGATGTTGACGTCGAGCACCTTGGTGTTGGGCTTGGGGATGCGGCCCTCGTGGAGGACGGGGGCCTCGAACTTCATAGACTCGCTGGGGAGGATGATGCCCGCGTTGGGCACCACGACGTCGATGCCGCCGTGGGGACTGGCGCGGACGGCAGCCTCAAACAGGCTGACCTGGGAGTCCCAGTCGGTGACGTCGCAGTGCTGGAAGACAAACGTCGAGTCCCGGTAGGCAGCTCTCAGCTCAGCAACGAGCTGCTCGCCAGCCTCGTCGGCAACGTCCCCGATGACAATGTGGGCGCCGTGGGACGCCCAGTGGCGGACCATGTGCGAGCCGAGGCCATTGGCGCCGCCCGTGATGAGGATCGTCTTGCCCTTGAGCGTCGACGGGTCGTAGGGCTTGCTAACGTCTACGGGCGGCGACTGGCGGATGATGCCTCGGATGTCGTGGCCGCTCATCTTGTTGAGACTCTGCTAGCGAGGTAACGTAGCTCCTGACAGGTTGGTCGTTGGGCTGCGAAATGATGGCGACCCAGGGATCTTCGTCTACTGGTAGATAGATATATGAAACGCCTTGAGCATATACGAAACGCTCCGCTGGCTGCCAGCTCAACGTTGTCAGTTGCCAGAGTTGTTTCACCCAGCTCTGAGATCTGACCCTCGAAATGTGGAGTCTTCAGCCCAACAGCTTTTCAGGGTCCGCCCTGAGCAGGGTTCTAGGCACTGGGCTATCTGGCGGGTGGAAGAGACCTAAAAGATTGCTTAAATTAATTTTAAAAAGGCTAAATATTTATAATCTCTTATATTATTATCTTCTTATATTTAGATATTATTCATTCAGGTGAGAAGATAAATATATGGCCTCTCCTGTATTTCGTCCACCGTAGGGCTATCTCACCGTTGTTTATTAGTTCCACGACCCAGTTAATTAGGCCGGGTGGGGTCACGGTCACGTCTGCCAGGTACAAACAAGCACGAGCCGTATCCACCCTGGGACCTGCAAGAGGGACCGAGATTCGTGATTTTGACGAGCATGGAACGGCTCAAGAACCAAAAGTTGATGCGCAAAATGGCGAGTTGACGAGATGAAGAGCCGTGTGAGTCTTTGGTGAGAGCAGGAAAAGGACCCGATTTATTCGTATGTGGGCCGCTTGAGGAATTTTCAACAACTGACTGTCAGCAAGGAGCCTGGTTTCGCTCAATGACAAACGACAGAGCCCAGCAGGATAAGCAGAACAGCCTCGACAACTTCCGTGGCATCTCGCTAAAGTTCCCCAGCTATCCAGCCACTTGGCTCCCCAATCCTCTCTGTCAAACTTGATAGCGGCGCATTTCACAAGACAACAACAGCCTTTGGAAAATCCGGAGAAGCGGTCCCCAACCTCTCGACGGCAAAGGCATCCCCCCCGTCCTCGAGGTGAAGACCCCAGCTGACATGATGGACAAAGAAGCGAGGATTCTGCCCTTCCCAAAGGAGCATCCGCAACTTGTCGTGAGTCAAGACCAGGCCATTGACCTTGAAAATTCAATGTTCCTAGTTGCTTCGTCAGTTCTTCATCACAGTTTCCTATCCTGTTGGTACAAAGGTCAAGTTGCACTCTCAGCGCCCGCAGGAACTCGGCATGGCTTAACTCTTGCGGCACAGTATGTGATTCTTTCCATGTGACCTTGAGTTGACACAAGTCAGCTATCCTTGCCAGGACAACAGACAGCATCGACGAGCGCCCGCGGCCCTTGGCCTGAGGCAACTTTGCCAGCAGAACTTCTCTGCCGTGTCAGCCAGCAGGTCAAACATGTCAGGCGACGGACGATCTGCACAACTACCTTGAAATTATCTCATACAGTACAGTACAGTCGGCAGGACTCAAGCCCAGGGCGGGCGAGGGAGATCATCATCGAGGTGCCCAGATGCGGGCGCGACAGACGGGAGGGTGTCGTTGTCATCATCATGTAGTTCAGGGACCACCCCGCCGCATCAAACCGATCATGCGTGGGCGGAGGTGGTCCATGGAGTGCCAAACTCAATGGCCTTGCAGTAGGACTCTCGGTACCGAGTGGGAAAAGGTGGTCGGCTGAGGGCTGATGAGACCGCGAACAAAAGCAAAGTGCGACGAGGCAAGGAGTCATTCGTCATGAAGGGACGGCCCGATGAGAACACCTTCCACGACTGTGTCCGGGCTGGATGACATCGCGCTCGCAGGGAATGGACCTGGCGAGCTGAGGGGTCTCATGAAAGATGTAGCAAATCCGCCAACTGACCCTGTCCTAGCCCAATCCTCTCGATTGACGTGTCGGCGATGGGGAATTGAAGGAATCCGATGCCAACGTATTTGATACTCATCAATGTCTCAACCCGAGGGCCAAGAACAGTGGCTGCTGGCAGTCTAGGCCCAGGTCGACGCGGGATGGACCACTAGACAAGTCTCGCAGACAAGGCAAATCACAATTGTAAAACTCTGCCCGTTGCGGCTCGGGAAAGCAAAGAACGTGGTATGTCTTCCGTATCTCGGTGCTCATGGAACTAGGGCGTGCCTGTGTATTAGGAAGCGTGTGTCGTGCATCCTCCAGAACCTCCTTTGACACAGCCGGAGGAGGTCCCATCCCGCGGCAGGGAAGGGCGGAATTGTCTCAGCTCCCAAGTTTGGACAAGGGTTAAACTCTTGGTTCCTCCCCTCAACGGCCGACAGACAATGGTGTTGAGTCGACGCGGGAAGGCGGGAAGAGGAGAAGAAGGGAGATTTGGATACGTCACATGAGGACATTAGAATGGGGGAAGATGCCGATCATTTTGTCTAGAATCGCTGTTCCAGACGGAGTGGCTGATTGTGGCCGGAATGGTCGTCCAGGAAGCGGTTTCTGTCGGTGTCGAAAGCCAGCATGGGTCAACGTCCAGTACCGAACCACTTTTTTTTGGTTTTGGTGATGGGAGAGTCCTCTTGGATTTGCGCTCAACCTCGGCGGCCTGGCCTGGCACCGGTTGAAGCAAGCAGCTCTGCATACTCCATCGCGTAAGGCAAAGCTTGGGGAGCTCTGATGCCTCGGCGAGGAGGTGGGCAAAGGGCGAGCCGGTATTGGATGATCTGGATCTCCTCAGTGCTTTCTCCCTGACACCAAGCTTTGGCCCACGCCCCCGGTCCAAGCCTTGGGAAGAACCAAGCGGCACCAACGATGCCGGGGGAAGTGACGGGCCCCAGAAGCTCAGTTCCGGCGGCCAACAGGCTGGGATGCCGGGGCCCGTTTTCACGGGCGGTGGGCCATGCAAACTCCCCTGGAGCTCGTGCACTCGCGCTTCTGTGACCTCACTCGTGGGCCGGTGCGTCGGGTCCACCTCGTTGGCGTGAAATGCCACGCCAGGGGATCCCTGAACGCTCCAAGATGGGCAGGGGGAGTCGTCGAACACCCGCGGCTGAGCAGGAATGGAACATGATAAGCCGACTGGGGACTGGCAGGGGATAGAAGTCCAGTCCTGCCGGGCAGCGCCAGAGATCAACCATGAGAAGAATGGAAAGAGTCTGGAAACTGAAATATACTTTGGTCAGCTACCATCCCGAGGGGACAAGGGAGAGAGACCATGGAGGCTGGCTTGAGTTTGTACCTTATTCGTGCCAGGAATTCCATGACTTCTCAACGTCCCGGTGGCTGTGGGACCGGACGTTGTCCCAAAGAATCGCCCGCCCAGCCGCAATCCTTATTATTCACGTGGTCCCGTTGGACCACATGCTGCCCACATGGATTCTTTGCATCTCGCAGTCATCAGGGAGGGCAGCAATCGACAAATCGCTTCCAACGCGATCGCGCGACTGCGTGCGATGGTGCCTAGCTGAGATGTGATGGGTCCTCGAAACGTCTCCAACCAACCTAAACAAGCGAGGGCTGGCAGCTTGTGGAGAGATCGGCGACGCTCAGCAATCCCAGTGGTGCTGAGGATTTGTGATGGGGTTCTAATTACAGCCCTGTGTCGATGGCGAAAGGAGGAAGCGAGAGCGTTTTGGTCGCCTTCTAATCCGTCTGGGATTAGTGCTGTTTGTTGTACATTCCTAGTCGGTCTGCAAAGCTCTCACCTTACAAGGCTATCCCACGAACCGAACAGAGCGTCCGAGTCTGTAGTATCCTCCGAGGCGGTGGACAATACATGCCGCAAACCAAAGCCGCCAGAGCTCGTCTCACACACGCACAAGATGCACACACCCGGGGCCGAGCCAATGAGGCAACTGGCGCAGGGGGCGGAACGTTCTGCCGGGTGAACCTTTTTGAGGCTTGGATGGCGTGAGTCCAATCGGAAGGAATCATTGGGGACCCAACGGGGTCTCAAGGTTGAGATGGGCAGGGTTGTAAGAGCCATACTATAATAGTCGTTCACAACGAAGGGTTCTTGTCGCTGAGTCCCGGCAGTCATCTGTCAGAACCTGCCAGTTTGAAGTAAAGGACCAACGGATGAAGGGTCACCTTTTGTTTCCATCTTTATCATCGCTTGATTTGGTATTGTGAGACCTGGAGATGCGCAAGCTTCAACAGCTATTGGGGACATGTGTCTTTTTTTTTTTTCAGACATATAAATCGTCCGTATGCGAAAGGCAGCTTCCGAAACAGTCTGTTCCACCTCGTTCTGAGAAGGCTCCTGATCACAAAAGAGGACACTTGACCCGCGTCACCCAAGCGAGGTAACATCGTCACTGGACAAGGTAGCTATGGGCGTACCTGAAGCACCGTTGTCAGCAATCATGGCGTTCAAGTCATTCATACCGACTTTTAGAATGGTGGTTTGGCCTCTTGGTTCCCGTCAGCCAGAACGTCACAACGGCAGAGTGAAGGATGACGATGGATTGACGGGACCTCGCGTCTCCAGGCCCCGCTATGTGGCACGTCCCACAAGTGAACTCTGAGCATGACTAGTCCGGCTGCGGCAGAGCTCCCGGTGCATCTTTGGATGTCGGAGCGGACAATGAGGCGATAGCACAGGCTTTGGGTATGCCAACTCGGGATGACCAAGGAAGGGAGGAACCTGGACGAGAGGGCGCACCATGTCTTGCAGGTGAGCAATTCCAACGACTTTGGAGAACATACCTGAAGCCCATGCCGGACGCTGGGGACAAAGATAACGACGCCAGACGCTCTCCCCCCTTGGCCTAGTTGGCACGAGGCTGTCCAACAGCCGGGGATACAGAACTGCGATGCCGGGGACTGCAGAGCTGGGGCAGAGCAGAAGGAGAGGCAATGGAAGCTGTCACTGACTCCATTCGGTAGGTAGCTGTTGAGTTTCGTGTGACTTGGATATCGGGATGAAACAGAACTGGGACAAGAGGGAGAGCGGGAGGACGACCCGAGCATCACCGCAAGAATGGAGAGGGCTGTTCGTAATCAAGCCACGACCCGCAGGTTACCTGACCCATTTCCCAGGGTTCCCTTTTTGTGGTGGATTGTAATTAATACCGTACCGCTGGCGTTGGCTCCTAACTTCGATGGTTAGCCATGGGCCAGCTCTCGAGGACTACCTACTACATATCCAGATGGACGGTAGAGGTGTTTGTGCTGTGGGCGTTTCACCTTGTCGTTGGCAGATGGCCCTTGGTTAAGTTAGCGCGCACCAGGGACCCATCTCCCCCATTCTCCCCCCGTCTCCTCTGTCAGCGGCAGTGGGCCAGCTTTTCGGGCCTGTGGATGCAGGCGGCCCGTTCGATCGGTCCCAAGTCCAGTGATCTGGGAAGTGTTTTCTGTCCGTTTGCGAGCGAGGGTGGTGTTGTGGGCGGTTTGTGTCTCGCTCGAGTCTCATTCAGTCATACTGTCCCCCATCCTGTTCGCTCTTGTTTGGACTCGGTACCTGTACGTAGATCGCGAGACATGCCATTCATATCAGAAGCAAAAAAAGGCGAAGCATGTGCAGCCCAATAGGATCAAGCTACTTATCAATGAAGCCACCCTTGGCCAAGTGCCATCTCATTGCGCGACCGCACAGCCAAGTGCCTTGTCGTCGACTCTGGAATTGCTCCGCGTTTCTGATAGCGATGTTAGCGGTCTCGAAGACACCACCATGGCGATGGGCCACGCACCAAGAACCACGCCTCCCATGCGCCGACGCACTCACTCACTCACACGCGAACGCGCTTGTTTAGAACAAGGACGGCAAATAAAAAGGAAAAAGGTACAACGACGAGGCTGTTGGTTTGACGGACAGGGCCAGTGGGGGGGACAGCAGGGAGGGAGCTCCTAGCATCCCTGCTGCCAAACTCTGCATGGCTTGCTTCACCGGCTTCCCACGCCCCTCCTATTACGTGCTGCCCACACTGCCCGCGGCCACAGCCCTGGGAGGCCTAGCTTGACAGGACACCATGGAGAATCCTGTGCATTTTCGATATGCGACATGGGGAGGCGGGCGCCCGGAACATGGGGGGTAGACGTGGCTCCTGTCGGGGACAACACGCCCCCAGAACAAGCACGCAGAGACGGCTTGGAGTGTCGCATGAAGGGCCGACGTCTCGGTTCTGGGGCTTCGGCCGGAGCTTCAAGGTTTGATACGCCTCACATCATCAGATGCAAATGCTCTGTGAGCCAAACGCGTCCCTGGTGGAGGAACCACATCCCTGTGATGTTCCGATATCCTATATCCGTCATCCTGTCGCATCCCCTTTCCAGCACTTGGGCCAGAATGCTATTCTGGGGGACGAACTTAGCAGGAACATTACCCACCTTATTAAGCCATGTAAAGTCGCCAGTGAAGGTGGTGTTGCTGTGGCTGCGCTCTCGGTGTGCGTCCTCGCGGCTTTGCGCCTCGGACGGAACGCAGCGATTCCAGCGAATGTGCCTTTCCCCAGCAAGGAAGAGGGAAGGGGTGGGCTAGAGCGCATGTGGAGGTCACAGAATGGTGACGATGACAAGGATGGTATCATGCGAGCTTCTTTGCCATCTTTGCTGATGCTTTTCGTTGCACGTCTTGCGCGTCCGTCAGTATGGCTTCATGAGGTGTTATTCATGGCGAAGAGAAAGAAAATAAAATTAAAAAATTAAAAAAGCCTTTGCGCCTGGACCCTTGAGTTTCAGGCTGAGGCGCAGGCGCAGGCGCAGTCGGAGTCTCATTCGAATCCAAGGCGGGAGTCATCGCGATACACGGACAAGGAAGCTGCAGCACGGCAATTAATTTTGCAGATGGGTCGCTGATCAAGCAAGAGCCACGAGCCACAGGCCAATGCCCATGCCCCTCCAATTCCACTCTACCATCCAGCCCCCTGTCTGTCTAGGGCTCGAGTCTACTTCCGCTACCGTACTGGGTAGTGCGCATCCCCTCAAAGACTCAAACTTCACGACATCAGAACTCTTTCTCGTGAATATAGGACGGATGATACGTTAAAGTACTAATATGAAACTATGCCCCTCGAGTAATTATTTACAAAAATTATTCTTAAAGCTAGAATGCTGGGATGGATTTACGATGATGGTATTGTGTATTCCAAGTACGGAGTGGGCAGGGGTTCGATTGTACGCACACTCCGTCCAGGCCCGCCAATCAGCGTCTGTCTACGCTCCTGCCTCCCATCATCGTCCACATGCTGAAAACTCCGATCCCCAACGATTCCTGCGTGTCCTGATCTCAGATCTTGGCTCTTGGTCCAATGCTTTCACTTGCTGCTCCCTATCTCCTCGGGTGGCTTTGCTGCATTACCATTCTCTCCGTCCGGAAAACTCGTATGGAGCTACGTACGATCGACTCTCTGATAGCATCCTGTGGACTTGAGGACCCTTGCCTCCCAGAACAGTGACGGCGCCCCGGCTACTGCGTATATACCTTCGCTTCTCCGTCAACTTTGCGCCATCAGCGAGGAGGATCCAGGACAGGGCCTCGCGCAAACTTGGAGCCTGCCGTGCCAGAACTGCCCATTGACTCCATTGACCATTCTGGTCCTCTGCCCCTCCTCTTCCCCCATGTTTAGTTCGGCAATTTGCTTCTTTGATGCTTGTTAGCGTTGGTCTCGATCTTTAGCGTCTACCGTTTCCACCCTCCATCAAGTTCATCCACTCGCCCAAGCAAACCAAGGTCCATACCACCGCCAGCCCGCCCTTCCTGGCAAAACACAAGCCAAAGCGGGCTCTCTCGTTTTTGACTTTCCTCCACCCAATGCGATCACGCTCCGATTGGCACGATAGCGTTGGAGCCAAACAAACGACCTCGACGCCAAAATTGCGCCCACGCCCCATTTCAAAGGGTTCCCACTCCACCACAAACCCAAGTCTCTGTCCATTGCTGTTTGCTGGCGCCCGCCATCCCAACAGCTCATTCTCGCTCGCCATTATTCAAGAAGCGGGGAGGAGAGGCTGCTAACTAACCTACCTCCCTTACTACTGATACTGCTGCTGCTGCCGCTGCTGCTGCTATCCCAGTACGGATTAGAGAACAAGTCCAACCAGAGACAGAAAAAGGTCCCAGCTCCATCTTCCATCTGGCGTCGAACGACCAGGTCCAGTTTGCCTCCACCCTGGTTCCTGATTCCCCTCTCGGTCTTGACGATTGTGAAATTTGGGCTGCCGCACACGCAGAGTCAAATCGAAAACCATCACGGCGGTTCTACCTACTCATCCCCTTCATCAACAAACCTTGACTGTCACACTGGAAATCGATCTCGGGTACATAAGCAGCGAGAGTTGCGCCAACAAGTCCTAGCCATTCATAGACTTGGATAGGATTGATTGTCTCTCCCACCACAGTCACGGTTCCTTCTGCCATTATTACCATCAAGTCGTCCTGAACCACTTATTAATCAGTCCGCTTAGACCCTGTGGTGGCTGATTTTACATCTGGACAATTTCAGGCACAACCACTTGAATCAATTTCGAAACAACCACGCTCGTCATCATAGCTCAAACTGTACACTCTAGCATCATCAGCATCCCAACCGCCTGTATCCTTGAGCCGCCTGAGCGCGTCAGGGCCAGCCGTCACTAAGTGCCCGCCCGTCCGGCAAGTAAGCAGCCCGAATTGGCACACTTTCACACTCTCTCTCTCTCTCTCAAAAAAAAAAAAAAAAAAAAAAAAAAAAAAAAAAAAAAAAAAAAAAAAAAAAAAAAAAAAAAAAAAAAAAAAAAAAAAAAAAAAAAAAAAAAAAAAAAAAAAAAAAAAAAAAAAAAAAAAAAAAAAAAAAAAAAAAAAAAAAAAAAAAAAAAAAAAAAAAAAAAAAAAAAAAAAAAAAAAAAAAAAAAAAAAAAAAAAAAAAAAAAAAAAAAAAAAAAAAAAAAAAAAAAAAAAAAAAAAAAAAAAAAAAAAAAAAAAAAAAAAAAAAAAAAAAAAAAAAAAAAAAAAAAAAAAAAAAAAAAAAAAAAAAAAAAAAAAAAAAAAAAAAAAAAAAAAAAAAAAAAAAAAAAAAAAAAAAAAAAAAAAAAAAAAAAAAAAAAAAAAAAAAAAAAAAAAAAAAAAAAAAAAAAAAAAAAAAAAAAAAAAAAAAAAAAAAAAAAAAAAAAAAAAAAAAAAAAAAAAAAAAAAAAAAAAAAAAAAAAAAAAAAAAAAAAAAAAAAAAAAAAAAAAAAAAAAAAAAAAAAAAAAAAAAAAAAAAAAAAAAAAAAAAAAAAAAAAAAAAAAAAAAAAAAAAAAAAAAAAAAAAAAAAAAAAAAAAAAAAAAAAAAAAAAAAAAAAAAAAAAAAAAAAAAAAAAAAAAAAAAAAAAAAAAAAAAAAAAAAAAAAAAAAAAAAAAAAAAAAAAAAAAAAAAAAAAAAAAAAAAAAAAAAAAAAAAAAAAAAAAAAAAAAAAAAAAAAACCGACGAGACTGTTCAGCGCTGGCCTCTTTGTGGTCAGGACTCGACACCCTCGAAAAGCGAGTCTCTATCCGCGCTCCTTTGCCTCATCACCAGCGAACCCGAGCCAGTCCGTTTCGGTCCAAGCTTCACTGGAGCCCTTCATCCCCCGGCTGTGGTATCCAACAAGCATCAGGCCGCGTCGACCGAGCACAAGGACAGATCCAAGAATCGATCCAGCAGCCCAGGGACGTCCGGGACGGACCCAATAAACCAGGAGGGCGACCCAACTACGGTACCGCTATCCAAGGCCCCGGCAGCGCTCCCACGATACGAAGTCGATCCGCAGTGCCTGGGCCAAGCGCGCAGAAAAGTTGAATGTAAGTACCGGGACGTGCGAGCCCAGAGCCCAGAAAAGAAAACTTCCCAGGAGTCACGGATACTCCGTACCTGATCCTGAGCCCATCCGCGTTCGCCCAGCGCCCACACCTCCCAGGTCCGAGTCGCTGGCAATTGTCGCGGCCACGGTCCCCGCTGTCACCCTCTAAGTTCTCACTCACACTCGCACTCACACATCCATCCATATCCATATCCATATCACACACCTCACTCTCTCTCCGTCCATTCATTCCCTCCCACCCCATCCATTCTCATTCCCCATTCATTCCCCTTCTCATTCCCATCCCTCCCTCCCTCCATCTGGAACCCACCCACACTTACAGGCACTCTCTCCCACACGCGCGCAATCTTGCCTTTCTCTGCTCTACTGAGCCCAGAATAATTCATTACCTTGCCTACCTACCTACCTGGGCTAATCCTCCTCTCCCACCCTTTTTGTCGCTGGCCACCAACTTCTGGCTGCTCTCTCTCTTTCTCTCTATTCTCCAATCTTTCATCATCCCTCTCGCTCACCCTGTCTTCTCTGCCACTCTCACACAAGCTGTTCGCTCCCTCGCTTCGTTCAGGCACCAAGGTACTATCCCGTGTTACCCTCTGGCGCGTCTCCGTCACATACCAGCCATCCTGGCTCCCGAGTGCCATACTTCCTTCCCCCCCCGCGGAGCGCCGAATCTACCCAAGCTCCGCCAACCTCGCTCACCCACCATCCACTACAGACACACACTACCACTGACGCTACCGTTTCTCCCCTCTGTTGCGCCCTCTGCTGGGAATCCTGGGCGCCCCTACATTAACTACAACGGCGGGGGGCCGGCGCCCC